>QEOT01005006.1:0-21704 GCA_003123785.1 Pterocarya stenoptera
TTTTTTTTTTTTTTTAGAGTAGATGACATACCATATTTCAATTTTATTAATAATTCTGGCTTAGAATACCAGCTTGTACAAGAGGGAGTTT
Organism: Pterocarya stenoptera; assembly: GCA_003123785.1. Lineage (NCBI taxonomy): Eukaryota > Viridiplantae > Streptophyta > Magnoliopsida > Fagales > Juglandaceae > Pterocarya > Pterocarya stenoptera. The sequence goes on from QEOT01005006.1 coordinate 92, forward strand.
GAGAGTTACGTTGGAATCTCAAAACAAAACTCTTTAAAAACTACGTGAGAATTATTAAAAATAATAAAATGTTCAAAAATAGATTTAATCTATGAAAGAAACAAACAAAGCCTTAATGTCTGAGATAATTATGAATGCCGGCATGATTCAAAACAACAAGATCAATCATATGTTTAAGAAGTTTAAAACCAAAATAAGTAGCAGATTATAGATATAATTTTTCTACGCACAGTACAAACAGATATTATCAATTCGACACCGATTTACGTGACTCCATTTATATATCTTCTAATTCGATAAGCACAATATAAGTTTAGGCTCCAAATGGCAAGCTTCTAATGATCTTAACCACCACCACCGCCATCATCATCATCATCATCATCGTGGTGGTGGTGGATTTAAAAAGACGATAGACTTCAAAAAAAACAAAAAAAAGGGAAGGGGGAGCCCTAAGGATTACATTTACTGCTCATGATCCATGATAGTACAAAACATAAACAGGAATTGAAAGGCATGAAAAATTATTTAAGTTCAAGTGCTAACTTTTTGGGATTCCAAACTGCGGAGAAATTAGCACACAACTTTTGATGAAAGGATACTGTTTCACAGTGAGAAAGAAGGAAAGGAAAGGAAAATCATCATCATCCTATATTCCCTTTTGGTAACGCACGCCCTTCCCTTGCCTTTTACGCGTTTCTCGAGCTCCCACAAGTACTGCTGCCCTGCATGCCCACCTGTTTACACTTCCTAGCTTCCTTTCTTTTCCGCACACCCTTTTGCCCCCTAATTTACTCCTCCATCCAAACTTACAAGTACATCCACCTAATTTACCCCAACCTCACCCACATATACTCCTCCTCCTCCTCCTCTCAGTACCATCTCGATACATAAGTGATCTAATGTCTTTGTTAACAAAGCTTGCACATTTGGCTTAATTAGTTTGCATGTGTGGGTGTCACATGTGCAAGTTTGGATCACGTATATATAATTATGTATTATATATTGGGTAGAATCTCTCTTTTTTATGGTCACCAATTATGATTAGTTTATTGTTATCAGATTATCGTAAAAAAAAAATATATATATATATAGTAATCATTTAAATAAGGATAATCGTGGTAGCAAAGCGTGTGATATTCTTACTAGATCTACACATGATTAATTCCAACGGTGATGATCTTATCATAAAGTGTGATCTTTGTTTATTATTAATGATTTATCGCAATACAATAGGATCCATAATGAAAATATCGTGACCAAGAGAAAAAGCTGACGCGTGAAACTTTAGTCCTATCCTTTTCCAGTGACCGAAATATTAAAAAGTGAGAGTTTGAAAGCTGTAAGCAGAGAGAGAAAGAGAGAGAGAGAAAAGAGAGAGAAGACTTCCAACTTTCAACATTTATTACCGTTCACGTATCTTTGAAGCCTCTTTGTCCCTCTATTGGCAATATCTAATTACTATAATGCCTCTACCTACGCACTCAAATCTCCCATACTACCACCCTCTACTCCAACAGTGAGCCACGTAGCAATAATGAGTATCTAGATGTTGATATAAATAAAGTCAAAAAAAGATATACATATAAAATAAATATTATGATATTTATTTAATATGCAATGTCAACTTTTATTTTTTAAATAATTATAATTATTTTTATATATAAAATATTTATTAAATTATTTTGTAGGCACTAGTTGGTCTTAGAGCAACTAATTAATTAGTTTGAGTACTGTTTCAAATTTGATAGGTTGGAGGCTTTGCTAATCAATCATAAACTCCACTTGAAAGCTAATTGGGTGCAGAGTTATCTGCAATAGCAAATATATACATAAAGTATATTATATATCCCATAAAGGTTTATAGAAAAGGCAAAAAGGAGAGGCGTATGCTTATAGCACGTTGATAGACTCAAAAAGTCTTTTAACTTTTTGCGGGGGCGGGGGGAAGGGATTGATGAAAAGTATGACCGAGCTGCATCGTCGTTAATTTGAGACGTTCCAAGCTGCTAGCTAGCTAGGGTCATAAAAAGATGCACATTTATTTCCTTTGACTGCACTTTGTTATCGATAATTCAAAGTGATGATCGGGGCTTGTTTGACTTTGAAGATCATCGTCGATTCCAACTCGTGAAATCGTAATCACTGATCATCTAGTTAACTGGCTAGCTAAGCTTTGTGTGACGAATGGTCCTAATTCAATTATCCTAAGGGTCCTCCTAGTGTCACCCACGCTAGTGGTATTTTTTTTTTCCATTTTTTACATATATTTTTTTAACATTTTTAAAAATCACATTATTATTAAAAAATATTTTCTTAATCAAGAAGAAAAAAATCCAGCTGAAGCTCCCAACCGAAAGACTAGTATTATCCATTCTCCTAATTATTTTGTATGTTAAGCACAAAATGATTATATAAATATATATATATATTTATATAGAGTAATGGCTTTGCATTTCTATCTATATTGAAAGCACAGTAATGAATCTTTTATTGCCAGCTTTGCATGATTTGCCGTGTACGTGCATTTTTATTTGACATTTTGGTCATATGGGGTTGAGAAAATCTGCTTTTACTTACTTTTTGTTTTCCGGTATCAACGTTTGTGGATTTAAAATATGATTCCGTTTCCATTGGGGAATATATTTATATTTTTTTCTCCGAAGAAGAGCGGATGGAAGAAAAAAATATCATGTTTTTGTACGTACTTGCTAAATTGGCTACGGGCCTAATCAAATTAATATTTTCACATGTGAAAATTAACACTGTATGAGAGTACAGTACGCAGGAAAACATACGCTCAACAATTTGGACTTTCTATTAATTTCATTTTGTCTACAAGCTAGCTTAGCCAGGGTCCCGTACCAAAGTATTTCCTTCCCCACATCAACCATTTCAATAGCCAAATGATGACAGTCATCATGTTTCAATGCCATACCCTAAAGAGTAATTCTATATATAATTGTAAAGTGCGTAAACGTTGCGTAATTATTTTTAAAAAAAATGTAATTTATTATTAAAAAATTAATTTTTTAAAAGTTATTCTTATGTTTTATTCATTTTTTTCAAAGTGATTATACGATAATTACACAATTCACGATTACAAATAATGACTTGTTTTTTTTTCTTAATTTTTATTTGTATCCCTTATGCAAGTTGATGGATAATTTTCCTTCTAGTGTATATAATAATAGTGGTGTTAGGGCCACATAAATTCTACACTTTTCTTTTTATTATCAAATAGTGTATTTTTTGTTTCTATTTTTTCAAATATTTTAAAAATCTATTTAAAAAAATTTTAAAATAAAATAAAAATCACAAATTATTAAAAATACTTTCTTAATAAAAATAAATAAAAATATTCGATTTAAAATAAGTGTACATTTTTTCCATCACTCTATCATTTGTCATATAATAAAAGGATAAGATTTCAATGCAACAGGCCAGTAATTGTCATCGCTCATCTGTAGAATCAAGTTGAACAATAAGATTCCAAATTATAAATAAATTAAAAAAAAAATGGCATGAATTTCAACACGGAAAGTCTCACAAAAGTACTTGATTAGGTAGCTAGCTGTGTTGTAATTTATGTCTACGCGGATCTTTACCAGTTAGTAAGTCTATTAATGGAGCGTACAGCTTTCGGCTTTGATTGATCATCAGCCGTCTGAGACCTAATCAAAGCACACATAAACGCACGCATACATACATACATATAATATAGACGTGCGTGTCGGCCGCATACTTATAACAAGTGTAGTCACGATGTACAAAACCATATTTTCATGTCAGAATTAACAATTAAATAATAAGCTTATGGTTAGAAATATTTTGTTGAAAAAGAAATGCTCGACGTACGTCATCATGTTTCCTATCACTGAAGTCCATCTTAATACATGTATGTCGTGTATTATGCTATAATCTCGATCATTTCTACAGATGAAAGAGCATCAATATTGCCGCAAACATTTTACAAAGTTTCCTGGCTCATCAATATTGACACGAGGGATTAATAATTAATTAATGACCTTTAATTTATAAGTACTCGTGTAAAAGACTCCAGTCTTTTAAATTTTTCCTTCGTTTTCTTTTNTTGTACGTACTTGCTAAATTGGCTACGGGCCTAATCAAATTAATATTTTCACATGTGAAAATTAACACTGTATGAGAGTACAGTACGCAGGAAAACATACGCTCAACAATTTGGACTTTCTATTAATTTCATTTTGTCTACAAGCTAGCTTAGCCAGGGTCCCGTACCAAAGTATTTCCTTCCCCACATCAACCATTTCAATAGCCAAATGATGACAGTCATCATGTTTCAATGCCATACCCTAAAGAGTAATTCTATATATAATTGTAAAGTGCGTAAACGTTGCGTAATTATTTTTAAAAAAAATGTAATTTATTATTAAAAAATTAATTTTTTAAAAGTTATTCTTATGTTTTATTCATTTTTTTCAAAGTGATTATACGATAATTACACAATTCACGATTACAAATAATGACTTGTTTTTTTTTCTTAATTTTTATTTGTATCCCTTATGCAAGTTGATGGATAATTTTCCTTCTAGTGTATATAATAATAGTGGTGTTAGGGCCACATAAATTCTACACTTTTCTTTTTATTATCAAATAGTGTATTTTTTGTTTCTATTTTTTCAAATATTTTAAAAATCTATTTAAAAAAATTTTAAAATAAAATAAAAATCACAAATTATTAAAAATACTTTCTTAATAAAAATAAATAAAAATATTCGATTTAAAATAAGTGTACATTTTTTCCATCACTCTATCATTTGTCATATAATAAAAGGATAAGATTTCAATGCAACAGGCCAGTAATTGTCATCGCTCATCTGTAGAATCAAGTTGAACAATAAGATTCCAAATTATAAATAAATTAAAAAAAAAATGGCATGAATTTCAACACGGAAAGTCTCACAAAAGTACTTGATTAGGTAGCTAGCTGTGTTGTAATTTATGTCTACGCGGATCTTTACCAGTTAGTAAGTCTATTAATGGAGCGTACAGCTTTCGGCTTTGATTGATCATCAGCCGTCTGAGACCTAATCAAAGCACACATAAACGCACGCATACATACATACATATAATATAGACGTGCGTGTCGGCCGCATACTTATAACAAGTGTAGTCACGATGTACAAAACCATATTTTCATGTCAGAATTAACAATTAAATAATAAGCTTATGGTTAGAAATATTTTGTTGAAAAAGAAATGCTCGACGTACGTCATCATGTTTCCTATCACTGAAGTCCATCTTAATACATGTATGTCGTGTATTATGCTATAATCTCGATCATTTCTACAGATGAAAGAGCATCAATATTGCCGCAAACATTTTACAAAGTTTCCTGGCTCATCAATATTGACACGAGGGATTAATAATTAATTAATGACCTTTAATTTATAAGTACTCGTGTAAAAGACTCCAGTCTTTTAAATTTTTCCTTCGTTTTCTTTTACGTACCCGTCAAGCTGCCCTCCATGCAGCATGCTACGTACATTTTTAGAGTACGTAATACTGCCTTTGATTTGTGCTTGTTACCAGATTAATTAAATACATGGATTAAGGGTACGTACTAGTTGTGACCGTCTATATTAATAATATAGCTATGTTGTTTGTTAGGCAAAGCGGCGATCGATCGAGATTGATGGGGCTCTGGCATTGACTAATTTAGAGATCAGATGTGTATATCAAGGATTTTTTTGTAAGAAATTAGTCAGCTAATTGTTTAATTAATTAGTTTTGTCTGATCTAGCAAGCAAGCAAATTATAAAACCCACATCTTAAGCACGATACGGCAGCAGCTAGCTAGCTTACGTACGTGACCTCATCAACCCTAGCTAGCTAGCTAGCTAATTCCCACCTCGGTTTAGATCTCTTTCCATCATATATTTCATTCTTTCCATCATATATTCTACTTCCTCTCATTCTCTTCGAAACAAAAATTATTCTCTCATTATTTATCACCTCATATTTTATATCTTATAAAAAAGAAAATTCTCATATATTATAAAAAATATTTCTATATTTTATAAAAAAGTTATGAGTGTAAGATGTAAAAGTAAATAATAAATTCCGAGATGAAAATATAAATTTCCCTCGATTATTTTAACTCGTTATCAAAAGGGGTTGCTTTGTAGTTGGTTCCTTCACAAGGGAGAAATAAATAAATAAATATATTTATGTTTTTCCCCAGTACTACACTGGCCTTCTCCCCCATGGCTTTTCCAAGTCCCTCCCTAGCCCCACCAATAATCGAGGAACCATAATTCAAGAAACACTTTTTTTCACACATGTAAGGATTGCTAGATCAACCAAATGACCCCAGCAATAAAGGATCGGATCTCCCATCTCCCTCATGTAATTTGTTTCTAAAGTAGCCATTTATTTGACCAATTAGAACCTCAAAAAGGCCACCTTTTTTTTTTCCCACCAAAGTTCAAATGGAAATTGAGCAAACGATGATGATCAACTACAAGTAAAACTTTCCGCCGGAGGCTGGCCAGGCTAGCTAGCTAGCTAGCTAATTGACGGAATATTATGAGACATGATCAGTAGGTCCCATATTCTTTTCACTAGTGCAAGCCATACCCCACCTAGCTAGCTTTTGTCATAGATATGAATATGTTCAAAAATCATGTCATCTAGGTCAAACTTTAAGCAAACACATAACAACAATCACTCACAGCTGGGGAGAATTGAGTGCCATCTTCTCTAAAAAAGTTTTGGTAGCTTCTTGCACTCAAAGCAAGTAGACTTTTAAGCCCCCCCTCTACCCCCCCCTCTTCCTGGCCTCCTTCCTTTTTGTACCTTTTTTTTTTCTTTAATCTCTCTTCTAGAATTAAATGAAAGTGGTCTTGCTTTTTGGTGAGATGAATTCCGTAGGAAAAGCACCAATCAAGCAAAAGAAGACCATTGGTTCCCCATTTAATTCACAGTAGAAGTATATATTTTATCTTTATGAAGGAAAAGAAAGAAACAAATTAAGGGGAAAAAGTTTGAATGTGATGTTAAATGGAACTCCGACCAAACAAATAAATAAATTAATGGATTATTCAAAAGAGAAATTTATATATAATTATTCCTTTTCCATTGGAGCTTCGTCACTTCACATGCATATATAATGGCAAACATCTACATGGATTCTAATGCTTGATTGAGGACCTTTAATTTGTATATATGACTCATATAACTGCCAAATTTATTAGTGGTTTTAATATTATATATATATTCATTTTAAAAGAGAGATTTGGAGGCACCGCCCCATTAAAGACTTGATCAAATTGATCCTATATATACTTTTTATCTTCATGAAAAAAGCAGGGACAATTGGAAGATGCTAAATCCCCACCTCAAAAGCTTTATAAATTGAAAGAACAACATCGGCATCTGCTTCCTTTTTCCAACTTTTTGAAGTTCTTGGAATCCTTAAGAGTTACCAACAATAGAAAATCCCACTTTAGATTAGGCAGATGAAAAGCTACTTTTTCTCCACTAATGCTGCGGAAATTTGGCTTTATCAGAACTACTAGCTACTCCCGGCCTAGCTATAATACTTTACACGTACACATGAAGCGTTTAAGTTTTCGATGTAGAAATTAACAAAAGGTTTCTAAGAATGACTAACCGGCCTTTTGGATACATATTAAAAAGGAAGACATGCGTACGTAAGACACTTGAGCCTTACATCAATGGAATCATGAAGTGCTAGCTGATGAGGTAATTCCTTTAAACCAAAAAGTCGGGTTTTTATAAATGTGCTTTTAAAGTCAAGACAAATCTTTAAGATACCAATATCTTAAGAGGGACCGAAGCTATTTAATTAATTTTACTTTTGAATTTTAAAAGGCCGTATATATATATGCTAATAAATATTTAATATTTAGTTCGTAACAAAATAATTTCAATAATTGTTTCTTATTCTACATTTCTTTCTAGTTTTGGATGATATGCGATCCAGAAAAAGAAAAAAAGTACATAAATAAATTACGTACCATGGTTGTAAAAATTATAGCATTAGCTAGCTCTCACCTAGCGGCCTGGCACCTACGCCTGCCTGATAACGTACTCGTCTTTTGAAAAAAAAAAATGAAGATGATATCGTACTTGTCAAAACGACGCAGCACAAGAAAATTGTTAAGTTATAACCCATTATTTTTGTGAAAGTTATTATTTTCTGTTAAAATGAATTTAATTTGATTGTAAATAGTCATTTTCGTCGCATATAATTTATCACAAATGTTCATTTTTCTTACAGTGGCGTATGTGTTGAAATTTTTTGCATCGATGTATATATATTATGTTTATAAAAGAAACATTTTCAATTCTGAACGGACTCATGAACAAGCCATCAATATATATATATATATATATATATTTCCAAGCTTGCTTGAAATAATAATTGGAGTTTCCTAGCTATTTTTCCCTTGGCTTCGTAATTTTTTCATTATAGAACTTTTTGTCGTATCCAGCATATTAAAGATCATGGCCATATCATTAATTATTGCCGCCCATTTCATCTTCATGCATGTAAGTTGTTTCAATGCATTGAATATAATTCCAGTAGATCAAGTACCCTACCTTCAACTGCATCCATAAATGAATATTGAGTCATGACTTTCTTAATTCTCTCCTCATCCCCAACATTCAATAATAAGCTAAAACTATTAGCAGCCAGGTACGTGGCATATTCAATACTAAGGGGGGCTTGAAAAGACAATGAGAGCACTTTTTTGGTAAAGTGTTCATTAGTTTGATGAATATATATATATAATGTATATATACCGATGGCTAATTTGGTCCTGAAATTAATTTCTGAGCTTATCCCTTCAAGTGTACTGATTAATTAATGATTCATATATAGATTAAAGATGGTAATTAACGTTTAACTAAAGGGAAAGGAGAACAAATGTAAACTGATCTCTTCTTGGTTGGACTGCCATGATATTCAGGAGTACTACGAGTTCCTAAGTCATGAAACCAAATATTTCTTATGAATTAGGATTGTTCTTTACCATGCGATTTTCAGACCTAATTAATAATAACAATTAATAAAACAATTCGATTATAGCAATAATGTAAGATGATGATGCAATAATCAGATATAATAATTAGTTTCACCATACCTATATTATAATCATGACAGAATTAGATGATTCGATTGATTAATTGATTAGGGCTACCTTGTTAAATTAAAAAAAAAAAAAAAATCTCATTTTGTTAATATGTCGTGCTTTATGGTTTTGTTTTGGAAATCCATTTCTCTCAGTTCTACGGAAACCATTTATTTCTTATTCTCAGTGAGTTTAGAAGTAAAACGAATGCCCTATGATGTCATACACCATCCGTATAATGCATATAAAAGCCTGCAATAAGCAGAACCAATTCATACCGTTACCTCCCCCAAGGATAAAAAAAAAAGACTGCAGGAGAAGTAAAGTAACAAGAGAAATCCAGGTCTTAGATTTTATGTCTGTATGGTGAGATAGGGCGAGAAAGAGAAGGCTTGAAAGTTGAGACATGCGCCTGTTAGCCGCAGCCAAAAAAGCTGATTTTGCCCAGAAACTTTCATGTCAGGAAGAGGTGAAAGCATGCATGGCACATCTGTCAAGAACTGCATCTTTTAGACCTCTTTAAAGTGCACAAACAAAGCTGCACCGAGAGAGAGAGAGGGCTAGTTCACTTGGTTTTGGTCTTTTTTTTCCTTCCCTTTCACCACGACCACCCTAAGGAATCCTTACTTTCCAAGGCATTCATGCTACATTGTACTATTCGCTTGACTTTATCTTTGCCTTGTTTGTGGGGTTTTGGATTCCTTGTGGCCTGGAATTCAAAAAATCTCCTTTTCGCATTAAAAAAATTAGCAGAAAAGATAGGGAAAAAGAGTCGCATTAATGCAAAAAGTGAAGCCGGTTTTTGGCCAATAACAGACAACNGGGGGGGGGGGGGGGGGGGTAAGGAAATGACTTTTCGAAGGATATGGAGAGTGGGCCGTGGAGTATTCAGGAGAATAACGAGACTTTGAAGACGATGCTTTTGTGTCCACACGCGTTCAAGGGCCCAATAAATCTCTCTTGAGGTAATTATATCAAATCTAAGTGAAAAATTGAATAATTTTAATAAAATAACACAATCATATTAAGTAGTTTATCTTTAAAATAATTGTATGAATATAATTATTTTAATTAAAAATATGGGATTTTTCTGTTGTGTTCATATATGTGATGATGCCATGGGCCTGGTGGCATAAGGAGTACAGTAGTCTTTGTAAATTTTCCCAGCAACTCTCTCTCTCTCTCTCTCTCTCTCCTGTTCAATGTCTTCTTTTGTGTTGCACTTTTTTCTCGTAGAATTTCTATTTTTTTTTCCAATCATTTACAAGCATCAAGCATTTTGTGGACTGTATAAGCTAAGTACCAAATACAAGGAACTTCATAAATAATAAGGGATATTTCCATCCTATATATCGCCAAAATTAAATAGGTTCTGCATTTAATTTGGACGTAGCCAAGAAAATATTGTTGGCATGAAAAGAAAATATTCATACATATAACAAAGCCCTATTTTTTCAAATTAAAAACAGACAACCGCTTGATTTGCTTTGCTTGCTGGGGATCTCATCATACTCAAAACTATTTCTCCACAACTATTGTAATAGGGGCCTGACTTCCTTCCAATGCTGAGAAAACCCGACCATTTATTGGTTGCTCTGAGAAAAAGCAGATTTTGGTAGACCATTAAAGGATCAACTCAATCAGTTCAAACCCAGATTCTCCATCCTTTTTTGCTACTTCTAACGATTACTACACTAACTCAAGAGTCCAGAATGTTTGATTGAGCATCCGTTTTTCGCCCATCTCCTTTAGAATTTATTTACATTTTTCATTTTGATATAAATTTAGACAACTGAAAACTGTATGCCTTGAATCTTTGGGTTTGGACGTCACTCTAATGATTTTTAGAAATCTTTAATCGTTTCAAAAAATCGCAAAGAATCATCCAAATGATTGTCCAAGAAAATTTCCCTGCGAATTTCGAAACTTGGTAGTATTGGCTTCCTTAAATATACTTAAGTTGTTTCAACTTATTAATAAACACTAACTCTGGATCTCTGCCCCTAGAAAATGAATTACTACAGTTTTCATTCATGCAAATCTTCGAAAATTTTAGTCCATTCTTTTTGGGTAACAATCCTTGCTAGGACCAGCTTTGAGACGACTGCTATAATCTATTTGGTGCAAATAACAGCGGGATTGAGAACCTTTTTGTGCAATGAAACTTCGCTAGATGAGTAGGAGAAAACGTGGGTGTTAGTGCGGTGAGATGAATAGCATTCACTCATACTGAAATAGATAAGCAAAGTGTTTCCATCAATCTAATGCTTATTCAGTAAAGTTGCCTGTGTAGTCAAGCCAAATCCTCCATCACCCTGCTCATAATTCAATTCTAAAACCCAACTCAATAAAGCCTGATCTAACTTATTTGGGATAAAAAAAATACTTTAACAACAAACAAATTACACAAAAGTAAACATATAAACTGATGTGGCTTAATGCGGTGCGTCAAATTGTAAAGTTACTTTTATTGTCAAGTAGATCTAACAGATCATATGAAGTCATGTCAGTTTGGATGTTTACTTTTGTGCAATCTCTTCGTGTCTATAGTACTTCTCAACAAAGTCCCATGTACCTAAGTAATGGTTTACTTTTCTAATAGTGCAACAAGCGAGCCAATAGGATTATTTGAAAGGAATGACATGAAAATAAAAAAGGCAAGAACTAATCAAGAGACAAAGGTTGGGAGAATTAATTATCATAAAAAAATAAAAAAAATAAAAAAAAAACAGCGTTAACAACAGCAACAGACCAGAAAGGTAAGAAAACCAAACATTGTGAAAGCTAATTTACGGATCGGCATGTAGATATATGAAGTAAAATTAGCAATGAGCAAGTTACATGTGACATAGAATAATTTAATTAAATATGTAATATGAGGAAAATAAGTATATAACTTGAACGCACAGGACATGTTTTAATAACATAATCAATTAAAGAATCAGATAGAAACAAATTCAGCAAGCACATAGTGAAATTATTTCTTAGGTCCAAATACAGATCAGAGTTCAGAAATTTTTTATTATAAACAGCATGCATGTATGTCAGAAACTGTGGCATATCCGATGTAATTGTAAATTGCCAGTACCTTACGCCACATCATGATGAAAGAATATACCTTCTCTTTGGCAGCGTGAGATTGTATCAGCTTGGTTTAAGGACTACATGCTGTCAAAAGAGACAGGACTGGAAGAGATCAGATCTCCCACAAAGCAATGTTCTCAATGGCATGCCGAATGACACCATTAAACAAAACTAATAAAAAGCATCTTTGACATCAGAAATTAAGTCGTTACCTTAATCTGTGTCCTATTGTATGTGTACGTGATGTGCACGGACCCATCACTAGCCTGGATAACAGCTGGATATGAGAATTCCATTTCCAAATTCTCCTCCAATGTCAAAACATCACACCATGTGTCACCATCATCCTTAGAGAGTGCAACTTTAAGCACACCCCTTGAGATTGTATTATACGCAAGTAACAAACAGCCATCTCTCAATTTGACCCCATCAATACCTGGTAAAAAATTGAAATCTGAAATGAAAATCAGACAGAATATTGAAATGGAAAGAAGAGAAACTGCATATGGGAACATATATTTGCAATGCCTGGAATTGAAGTTATTCAATTGTTCTCAGAAATTAACTGAAAATTGAGACCAAACTGATTATAAAACAATAACCATTTTAGTTTCTCACTATCCAATTAATTAAATACTGCAGTGTAACGTATTTCAAAGTCCATCAAATCCATTCATAAAAACTAGATGTTGCATACCTGCTAGTATGACGCAAGCAACATAATGTTAATGTTTGTACACAGTCAACAGGGTTGGCTGATCTCCTTTCACATTATAGGGCCACTAACCTGAGTTTGGATTGGGGAGTTCGGTAGGTGTTGCATAATCCCAGTTCTGGCCACCATCGCGGGACTCTGACATACAAATTCTATCAATACCTTCAAAGGATCGCAGTAAAACACGCAAGGTCCCTTTTGCAGTCTGATAAGGAACTGGTTGAATCACACTGAGAGATTCATTTTGTACGTATATTGGGCCATACTTTCTCCATGACCTTCCAGAATCTGCAGTAACCTGTTCCATGGGAGTCACGAAACATGTTAACCCTCTCCAAACATCAAAACACTTGAATTATCTCAATGTAGCTGAGTTGTTGCTCAAACCTCCATCCATGCTCCCCAAGAATTCCAACTCTCGACAGACGATCCACAGAGCAAGAGACCATTTTCCAGCAAGATAGGCTGAGGAAGGCAAGCAGTACAGATGACAAGTGCAACCTTTGAGTAAATGAAGCTTCCAGAGTATTTAATTTACACAAATATATTGCAAAATAATTCAAGTCATACCTTATTCTTTATTGGACCTAATATGCCAGGAGGAAGTTGTTCTCTCTCTGTCCAAGTAATACCTTTATCATATGATCGCTTCATGCATCCACTCCACCTGAGATTTAGCAAACGATTACTAGAGGTTTAAAAACAGAAGTCAAAATATGATAAGTATTCGCAATTACAATTAAGATCACATTTCTGCAGAGTGCTCAGTAAATTGAGAGTATAGTGATAATATAGAACACATTGATAATTTTTTTTTTTTGATCGGTAAGAACACATTGATAATTGAAAACAGAATGTTCAACTCAAAACACTTGATTATCAAAACACTTGGATGATTGATCTGTAACATACCTATTTGGGAAGATAAGTTCCAAAAGATAAAACTTCTATGCATTTTTGTTCAGAAATTCAAGATTACAAAAATATAACTGCACTCAATTCCTGCCATTGGAATAAAGTAATAGAAAAGAGGCTTAAAGATGAAAGTAGATAAAAGGAAAAAAACACATTTTCCATCCTCCAACTGACAGACGTTTTACACTTTCCTCAAACTATCAAAAGTTACACATTGCACCCTCCAGCTACCAAAAAGTTGTGACGTGAACCATTCATTAACATTCAACATTAAAATTGTGTCACATCACCTATTTGTTATCCATCTTAATGGCCAAAATTGGACAAGTTATCAGTTTTTGAGAGTGCAATATGTCAGTTTTGGTAACTTAAGATATAAAGTGAAAAACACCTGTTAGTTGGAGGGTGGGAAACTTATTATCCTAAATGATAATGAATGAACAACTTGTCAACTACTAAATGGATTTTGCTACAAAATCACCAAGGAGAAAAGAAGATAACATTACAATTTAGTCAGAAGGTTTCATTACTTTTGAACCTCTTGACCTATTTTATAGAAGATCAGCAGCTCGTCTGACGGAAGTTTAAATAAAACTGGGTTCCACATTGGAACATTTGGTTCTTCATCAACGACAACAGGCGACTGCCAAGAGCCATTCTGCCCAGAAAATAACAAGAAAGTTAAAAATAAATATGTTATTACTCGAGGGAATCAAAATGGAGTGATCAACTTTATTTTCAAAAGGGTTCATATGATTAAAAAGATTAAAGAAATCAAACAATATGAGTGAACACATGCAGGAGTGAGGTGAATTGAAGAAACCTTCCAATAAATGCTACTGTAAACAATACTTAATACCAATGACCTTGTAGCCTAGTGGTACTTCTTGCAAAGGCGGAAATTAAGTGTAAACCCCTTTCCCAATAAGGCTACAAATGCCATGTCATAACATTCATAGTACCAGATATTAAGAGTTCTATATACATTAAAACTTCGACACGACTGAGCAATTTTTTAAACCCCAAACTCATAATGTAAAAAACCCAACATATCAAAAGTAGGTAAAATATGTCACAAAAAAGTCTAAACCAAATCGTAATAGCCTGTGACAAACATTCGTTCAGTTTCTCATTTTCAATGTCTTCTCTACTGACTTTGGCCTGCGGACTCATTCTCATGGTACCTAGGAATGAATTCCAGGAAGACCAAGGAATTGCGGCAGTTTTTGGGTTCACTTGTGGCCTCCAAATATATATTTCTTCCCAATAAATATCCTTGGGGGAATGAGCTCAATGCAGATCATTTTTAACCCTCCAATTTATCCTCAACCAGATCTGTTTTCTCTCCTAAAAAGATCTGGCTTTTTTATCCAAAAGGATTCTTGACCGAGTTAAACTTCACCTAGGCCACCATAATCCTTTTTAAACTAACCTTTCTTCTATTTTTTTCTAACCAGTAAACATTTAATAATTTAAGCATCATATAAAACAAAATAACAGAAACTGAAGTCCATATAAAAAATAATTACCAAAATAGCATCCCATCACAAACCACTTTAAAGGAAACCCTAGAATTTTGGGTGTGACATCAACCCTTTAACTCAGCAAGGTATGGAATTTCTAGGATGAAGGGTTCTTCCATTGATTATTTGAAAAGGTTTTTTTTATTTTTATAAGTAAACAATTATATTGATATGAATAGGCATAGCCCAAGTACACAAGATGGTATACAAAAGATCGCACCTATTTAGAGAGAAGTAATAGAAACAAGAAAGTCGATTATTTGAAAAGGTTAGATGGAATAAATAAAATAAATCATTTGTACAGCTGGAATGTGTTTAAGTAGCAAATGAACCAAACCAACCCCTTGCTTGCAAAAAACAGCCTAATTATAAATGAACAAGGCTAGGTTGAGAGAAAGAGTAGCAGACAAATTAGAGCTTACAGGCGGCATATGCCACAAGGGAATGGACACTACGGTTCTGGAAACTATGACATTATAATTTCAACTTTGAATGATAGAATAAGCATGTTAAGATATATGAGCAGGAACTCTATATGCAAATCCTTCAATAAGGTCACAAAGGAATGGTTAAGAAATACATCATTGATGAGGTGATTTGGAAATTTTGAGGATCATGAGTAGACGATGGAAGAACTTAAAACTTTCCTCTTCAATACTGTGTTTTTTGGGCAGCAACTATAGATTTTAAAGGGCTGAGTTCTAATGATTTTCTCATATATTTTTCTATTTCTAGTTATGTGCCCTCTTGTACACATCATGTGTACAATGGTCTGCTCCTGTAACGTTTTTTTTTTTCATAAATCTTCGATTACTTATGAAAAAGAGAGCTGATTAGTCAAACATATAACTACCTTGTAGTGCTGCAGCCAAATTTTCACATCAGGTGCCCCTTCTAATGCACCCCCAAAATAGGCAACCAAAAAGTGCTCTTTGCCAACCTACACAAACCACAAAGAAACCACTACTATCTAGTCCACTCGCGTCAATGAAGTCAAAACTACACGCCATAAACTTTAAAAAAAAAAAAAAATTTGAAAATGCTTGTGTTGTGCATAACCTCAACAATGGTAGAAGCATGACAGCTATTGAAGGGAGCAGAACTTGCAGGAAATGTGAACTCCTCTATCAATGGACCTTCAATGTAACCGTTGTTCCTCAAATCTAAACTCTTAGGAAATGACATTGCAGTTTCTATCTCTGCATATGGAACTAATTTCCTGCCAAAACGTTCAATTGATGCTCAGGATTGATCAGAAGACAATAATATCACGGGCATATAGTACATACAGACCCACACGTTGGTCTATTTTGAAAAAATAAATTGTTTTGTTTTTCAATAATAATAATAATAATAACAAATAGAAGAGAAGAAACGGACGACCTGGTGAGAAAGGCTCTAAAAGAATGAAGGCTGTGGTGGGTTTTCAGTGTGAGATCGAAATTGGAGAAGAGAGGGGCGGAACTGAAGGTGCTTCCAAATCCAGATAATGGGTCATGTAAATCAGACACAATGGAGATTGAAAACAGCAATAAAAATAACAAACACGAAAACAGCCTCAATAAAACCAAAACGATGCTTCCTCCCATTGATGCGCACGCCCCAAACTTCACAGAAGTGGGTTTCATTTTTTTTTATTTTTTTTTTAAATATGTAATGTTTGCATTTAAAGATACATTATAATATATATATATACACACACACACACATTGTGAGAGGGTAAAAAAAAGGATAAACGAGGTATAATTGATGTTTACCTAATAAATCGCTCATAAAATAATCCGAACTAAATATTAATTTATAGCATAAATGCCAGCTGCTAGCCTGCTGTGCCATGGCAAGTTCGACTCAAGGGGATGACAAATTCCATTGCCTCGAGATTGCAGAGGGAAGAACCTGTGAAAGAAAGGCAGTTTGATTTGTGCAGATTACAGTGATACCTAAACTGGTTCGAGTATCGGAGTGTTGAGAGGGATGTGCGCAGGTGCTGCGAAACTAGGCTAGGGAAAGAGACAAGAGAAATAAAATAAAATAAAAATTATTAATATGTAGATGTAAATATACAACATACAACTGTATTAAGTAAACTGTTGCTTTCAATACTGTTATCAGACAGTATACAAGGATTAGAACTGTTATTAGGAGATTAGGAGATTACAATATACAACATACAAGGATTAGGAGATTTCAATACTGTTATTAGACAGTCGAAAAAATTTGGCGGCAAACCTGTTGCTTCATCCTCTATTCCCACTAGATTAGAACTGTTCATGAATCAGCATGGTTTGGGAGATCTAGGCTTTGAAGGTTCAAAATATACTTGGACTAATAGAAGGTTTGGTAGAGGCCACATTAGAGAACGATTATATAGAGGCATTGCAAACCCTGCCTGGACTCTTCTCTTCCCGGACACTAAGGTTAAGCATCTGTCTATCTATTCTTCTGATCATGCCCCCCTTATTCTTGACACTTTTGCTTCGAAGAAAAACAATCATTTCTTTAAATTTGAGAAATTTTGGGCTCGTGATCCAAATTGTTTTCAAGTAATCAAAAGCAGCTCGAAGAATAATCTCAATGGATCACCCTTGTTCATCTTCTCTCAAAAACTTAAAATTGTTAGGAAAGCCTTGAAATCTTGGAATAGATCTAGCTTTGGGCATATTCAAACCTCCATCAAGTAGCTTAACCTTCATCTGTCTTAGGNCTTGGGCTTAGACTCATCTCAAATTTTAGTAAGGCTCTATTAAGCAAGTTAGGTTGGTCTCTTCTCAACAATGATACTTACCTCTGGAAAAATGTCCTCTCTTAGAAGTATTTGAAAGCATCCTCTTGGCTGCAAGTTTCTATTAAACAAGGTGACTTTAAGTTTTGGAAAAGTTTGGCTAAGCAAAGAGAGTTTCTTGCTGCCAGTGTTTGTCATCAAATTAAGAACGGAAAATACACTCATGTTTGGAATGACCCTTGGATTCCCACTCTTTCACCGACTTTTCCAATCCCTTCTTCAAATGATGTTTTTAAAGACCCGATTTTAAAAATTTTGATCTAATCTTAGAGAAACCGAGGAGATGGAATAATAGACTTCTTCAAGCTCTTTTTTTTAAATGAAACTGAAAGAGAAATCTCCAAAATTCCTCTTGTTCAATACAAGTATCAAAATCTAAAAGATGAGATTAAATGGATCCACCACTCTAGTGGAATTTTCTTGGTCAAATCGACTTATGCTGCTATTGTCTCTTCCTCTCAAAACTCTGAGATTGGCCACACTCCCCACATTTGGAAAAAGCTCTGGTCTCTCCGAGTTCAAGACCGACTTAAGCTCTTTATTTGGAAAGTTCTGAACAATGTTCTATCGACTAGATCCCTTCTAAAGCAGTGTCTTTCGCTGGACAATGATCAGGCACTCTGTCCTATATGTCAATCCGTGGAAGAAACTATCTCTCATTTATTTCTTGAATGCCATTTCTCTAGAATTCTTTGGAGACAATCTCCATGGCCTTTAAACATAGGGATTGCTAGGCAGGATATTAAAAATTGGATAAATGTCATTCTTGAACCTGCTACTCATCTAAATATTCTTTCTCAGGATATTACTCACTTCCAATTGTTTGCAATAGTAGCCATGGACTGCTTGTGGTTTTATAGAAATTAAATTACTCATGGATCTCCTCTTTCCACTATTGATTAGTTTGTTGCAAATACCATGAAAATATATCAAGATCATATGAATGCTTGGGTCTCTAAGTTCACTCATGAAAACATCAATTGGGAACTTCCAGATATAGGACAAATTTCTATCTCCCTTGATGTAGCGGTTAGGCTATCTGGAAACGTTGTTGCAGCTGTAGCTAGGGATCATTTAGGAAGGATTGTGGGCTCTGTTTCAGAATTTACTTCTATCTATAACCCAAATGGTGGGGAAGCTTTGGCAGCTTTCATTGGAGTCAAAATGGTAGTGGAAAAAAAATGAAAAAACATCAAGATAGAAGGTGATTCACAAGTGATAATATTAGCTTTTCAAGGCACCCAAATCATATCAGACTGGGCCATTGAAGGTAGGACAAAAGATACTCTTCTCCTCCTCAATAGTTTTGAAAAGTGGAAAGCTGTTAATATATACCGGGCTCAGAACTGGTGCGCGCATACTCTAGCGCAATGGGCATTTTCAAATTGTTTATTTGGAGATATACCCCTTATCAAGCTTCTAGATTGCATGTTGGAATTTCTTAGTGAAAAAGATCCACTACTGTTTGCATTGTAATTAATCGCTCTGGACGATAGTGTGTTATTTCGCTTTCAGTTGTATGTTTGTTAGTTTTCTTATCAATGAAAGATGTCTTCTTCCAGAGGGAAAAAAAAAGGTAAACTGGATTAGCACGCTCCCTGATTTATCTTGCATACACACAAAGGTACGCAATCCCTGATTCTCCTCCGCGGCAGTCGGCAAACATCACTCCGTCGGATTTGGTATTTGCACCAACGGTTATTTGCCGCACATGTTTTATTCGTTTACATTAATTATCGGATTCTCATGATTTCATCAATCCTTCACCAATAACCAGTACTTTCAGGGGCGGAGCTAGCTATATAGTTGGGGGGCGGTAGTTTTTTAAAAAATTATTCTAGTATGTAAATAAATATAATATTTCTCTATATAATTAAAATTGCCCCCCCAATACTCAGATTTTCAAAAATTTTATTAAAATTGTCCCCCCAAATTCCCATACTCACGTAACTTTACTCTAACTTTTCACTTCACTTCATTTAATAACTGACATACAAATCTTTGCACCTTACCGATAAAGCATAAATCTCGATAAGTGAAACCAAATCTTATAGACAACAGTGTAACACATCACAAATAGAGGAAGAAAGAAAAGAATACCAACGGGCAACTCAGTTACTTACTTTCTCAAGTCTCAACCTTTCCGCATCTGTAGAGAGCTTCTCGGCTTCGCCTTCACTCTACAGACTACAGTGCTTCACGGCCCTTCACCTTTCATCTGTTGGAACTTGTGGGCAGTAGGCTACCTTCTACCTTTCGGTGATGAAATAAGTTCAGTCTTCATACCGTTCAGTTTTATTTGGTTTTACTACTTTTTTTTTTTTTTTAATTTAGAAAAATGGGTTTTTAAATACAGAGGTTTGGCCGATGGGTTTGGTTTTTAAAATTTTAATACTTAATAGTGAATGCGATTATGAATTTATGCGAGTGCGAGTTTGCCGTCTGCGTCACGGACTCAGAGTCTCAGTGCTTTGCCCTTCAATGTTCATCGTTCGTCCTTCGAGTTTGACTGTTTGAGAGTTCTCTTATTATTATATTAAGAATAAGAAGTTAAGATGGAAGAATGAAGACGGAAGATCCTTGGGCTTGGAAATTGCGAACACATGATAAAGTAAAGTAAAATGCTAAAAGACAAAAGTTATGATTGAAAAAGAACATCAAAATGCAAAGAATCAAAAGTCAAAGTTGGGATATCAGATATGGCTTTTTTTAATCTGTAAAAACAATAATTTATCTTGTGAATAATAGTAATTTTTGAGACTTTGAGTGTTCTATGTGACTTTTTTTTGAAATAAGAAAAAAAAAATTAGTTGAAATTTTTATTTTGATTCCTATAAAATGTTGAAAATTGNAAGTTGGGATATCAGATATGGCTTTTTTTAATCTGTAAAAACAATAATTTATCTTGTGAATAATAGTAATTTTTGAGACTTTGAGTGTTCTATGTGACTTTTTTTTTAAATAAGAAAAAAAAAATTAGTTGAAATTTTTATTTTGATTCCTATAAAATGTTGAAAATTGAAAAAAAAAATAAGTTTATTTTTTTGTGTACGTTACTCATAAACTTTTAAGTAGTGTTATCTAATTTATTTGCATCTTTTTTATGAGTTTATTTCAGGGATCAACTGTTCATAAAAGATACTTTATAATCTTTGAGAGAGGGACATGCCGCCATAGGCTTCTAAAAGGTACTTTATGAATTTTCCAATTCTACAAGCTTGATGATTATTCAATTTATTTATTTATTTATTTATTTTGCATCTAGTACTTTATAGAACATTTGCATCTAGTTTTTTTTGTTCACTTTAATAAATACAAACTATATAAAAAAATCTAACAACTTTATATCATTACTTATTAGGTACATATCAAATTTATTATTGATCAATAAATTTTTCTTAAAGTATAGAAAAATATGAGCAAGCCAAGAACAATTGATTCTTTTTTTTTTTTT
>QEOT01005007.1:0-25587 GCA_003123785.1 Pterocarya stenoptera
CGTTGAATCATTTTTGGTGACCCAAGTTATGAGGATTGGACTTCATTTCTTTTCCTCATCTTTTTCTTTCTTCATCTTTTTCTTTCCTTCTCTTTCTTTTTTCTCCTTATTTCCCCTGCTCTCTCCTGCGCACGCAACCCCTCCCCTCTCCCTCTCCCCGTGCATTTTCCTTCTTCTTCCTCCACCTGCGCCGCCGTGACCCTCACCGCCCAGCCCACAACCTTCCCCACTGGCCGGCGACCTCACACCACCAACCCCAGCCTCTCTCGTGCTGCCGTCTACCCGTACGCACCTCCTAAAGCCACGACGTCCCATTCCTTCCAGCACCGCCATCGCATCACCACCGGCCACCACCTCTTCACTACTTCTTTCTCGACCTCCTAGCAACCCAATGGACCCAACCCCAACTCTGATCCGTCATTGGTGAAGTTCCATTGTCTACATCTCCGATTTCACCATTTTTTGCCTTAAACTGCCGCCTACGCCGCCACCCACGGCTAACCACCACTTCCATTAGCTTCACTGACATCTCAACGTCCTATCCTTGTAATCTCAAGTCTTTGTTTGACCCCGTTCAAAATCTCCTATTTTTGACCGACGGCCACAGTGCATTTTGTACTATGTAATTGTTGTTTTGTCGCTTCCAGCTCATCTGTGATCCTCTGAAATTTATTATATAGCTCTATAAGTATTTTTCCAAATAACTTTTGAGATTTAAATATATTTTTGCACTAACTCATTTTACTGTGTTTGGTTGGTTGTGCCGGACTGACTCCGAGGAGTTAGGGGGTCGGTTGGATTGGAGGATGGAGTTGTTGTGTACTTGGTTTATATTGGGATTGGTTGGTTGTTGGATATTGATGTTGGTCTGGTACATTGCATGTGCACGCATGTTCATATTTGTAAATGAAAACTGAGTTTTTATGTAATTGCATTCATGTTAATGTGTTTATTTAAAAACTGGATTTTCATGTGTGGAATGGATTTTTGGGTGCGTGTGTATCACGACCCCAAGCCGAGATAGGGCATTATCTCGGTGGAGCTCCTCTAGTCACTCGGGAGTGGAATATACTGAGTGACGTCTTCTGGATTGTCATCAGGCTACAATGGAATCGGACGAGATGGTAAAGCTTTCGTGCCGACTCCGTGGCCCCTCTGCTGGCGGGGGCTAGAGGATGCTTGGCCACGAATGCACTGGGTGCGGAACTGGGCACGCTCGTTATGAAGCCAGGATATGCGGATGATCCCTGGGGGAGATCATGGTGTATACGGATAAAATGGATAATGGGCTATTTTCTGGGAAAATAGCATGTGTTGGATAAAGGATTTGTGTAAGTCATTTTCTGGAAAAATGATGGATTAATGTTTTGGGTCATTTTCTAGAAAAATGGTGGAAAATGTTTTGATGGAAATGTTTTGGGCCAAAATGGGATTTTGGTGTGCGTTGGAAAATATTCATTTTCGAGAAAAATGATATTTTTGGATTTCATGCATATTGCATCATATGCATGCATGGTTGGTTGCATTAATGTGTTTTTATCTCGGAGTGGTTTGGATTATAACTTACCTGCGGTACCATTTTCTGGTACCATAGATTTTGATGTTGATGATGCAGATGCTAAGCTTGAGGAGTTGGCTCCGTCGGAGGAGTGATCTGGGATCACATGTATTTGTATTTTCAGCTTTGTATTATATTTTTGGGACATTGGTTCTGTTTTGTTTTTGGATATTTCTATTAAACAAATTCTGGTATTTAGTTGACTTATTTATATTTATCCGATGCGTTTTGTTGTGCACTTTTTGCATATTGCACACACTTGAACACTTGTCGTTGGGATGCGTGACCCGTGTTGTCATCATCTTGACGTCATGATTCTCGTGTTGTTTTGTACGTGGGAGTCGGGGCGTCACACTCTCGCTCTCTATGATCTCCACCAATACCTCCTGACCTAGATTTCCCTCATCTCCCATGGCTCTCCGATCCCTATTAACTAGAAAAATAACCCCAGGTTGAGGCCTTCATGCTCTTCAAATTTCTTCTCTTTCCAATCCTCCCTACGATTATGGGGGCATCAAACTAGCCATCAGCAGCAAGATCCTGCTTGGGAAAAATGCCTAGGAGCCTTACCAACAACATGTGAAGACAGAAGTCCGCGACGCAGGGCGACGACACGATGTCTCTTCTTTGGTGGGTATTGAGAGATGTAGTGGGGAGATGAGAGAAGATAAAGAGAAGGAGATAGTGAAATGGGAGGTGTAACACTCAACCAAGAAATGAGGGAAGAAAATGGAATTGACTCACTTAGAGGGTGAGAAGCCTCCAGAACAATGGAGAGGAAAAGAAATGGAATTGATAGAAACTGTATTCAATAACCAAATAATATTCTTGCATGATTGTTCCGTCGTTCCAGCAGGCCTCATACCAACAGATTCCCACTAACAGCTAGCAGGGCATCCTCCAATCACATGGCAGGATTCATAACAAACTAAAGGTAAAATAAGCATAAAGAAATATAGTGACTTAAAATAGCAAATGAGTCGTATAACGCTTTAAGTGTCAAAGCAATAAACTGGGCCAAGCCCATAGTCGCATATTAGTCTGTCGAGCCTAATCCAAGTCTTTGGTGTCCCTGGCCCAGGTCCAGCCCAGATCCTCTCTTTGCCTTCACATGCGCATGTGACAGATATCCCTCCTCTTCAGAAAACCTTGCCCACAAGGTGTGGGTAGGTTTCTCTCAAATCTGAATATGGCTCCCACGTCGCATCTTCCCGACGCTGCCTTTGCCATCGAACTAGGAGCTCCACGAGGGCTTGATTTCTACATTTCCTCATCCTACGGGCCACGATTTCCTTAGGTTCAGGTTTAATCATCCCTAAAGTGTTGGCTGGAGGTTGTGTTGGGAGTGTCATAGTCCCTTGCCCTAACTTCCTCAGCTGCGATATGTGAAATACCGGGTGGATGGACGTCGTTGGTGGTAGTTCGAGCCGATAAGCCACCTCCTCGATCCGCTGTGTCACCTGGAAAGGCCCTTAATAATGGGGTGAAAGCTTCAAGCTTTGTCTCCGAGCCACTGTCATCTGTCTATATGGCTGTAACTTGAGGTAAACCCACTCACCAACTTCAAAAGTTTCATCATTTCTCTTCAAATCTGCATATCTCTCCATGTGTTGTTAGGCTCTATGCAAATTATGTTTCAACAATTGCATTATGTGGTCTCTGGTTTTGAGGTTCTCTTCTACCGCCTCGACTTTAGTGGTCCCTGGAACATAGGGTAGTAACTTTGGAGGCCCATACTCGTATAGGGCCTCAAATGGAGTAGTCTGGGTCGATGAGTGGTGGTTAGTGTTGTACCACCACTAGGCTAGGGATACCCAGTGAGCCCAGGACTTAGGTTGATCACCAACGAAGCACCGTAGGTAGTTTTCCAATCATTTATTCACTGCCGCTGTCTGACCGTCAGTTTGGAGATGATAGGAGGTGCTGAAAAATAATTGTATCCCTTGGATTTTAAAGAGTTCTTTCCAAAATAAGCTGGTGAAGACACTACCCCTATCTGACACTATTGACTGCGGCTTCCCATCCAGTTTGAGCACATGCTTAACAAAGAGCAAAGTCACTGTTTTGGCTGAGAAGGGGTGGGACAAGGGAACAAAATGTGCATACTTAGTTAGTTTGTCCACTACAACCCACACACTGTTAAACTCCTGAGAATTAAGTAGGCCTTCCATGAAATCCATGGTTATGCACAACCAAGGTTGGGAGGGAATGGGCAGAGGTTGGAGGAGTCCTCCAGGCTTAGACTAGTCAGATTTCACCTCTTGACGCACTTCACACTCTCTTATAAATTTCTTTAAATCTGGCCTCATGCTAGGCCAATGAAATTCCCTCTTCACAAGGTGTAGGGTCTTGTCATACCCTGAGTGGCCCCTTAAAGGCCCATTATGTAGTGTCTGTAACACCTTAAGTCTTGAATCACCCTGATTAGGCACACACAACCTCTATTTGTAGTAGATCAATCCATCTCTCACTGTAAATTTATGAGGAAGCTGGTCCTTTTCAAATTGAGTGAGCAGCTTGGATGTATAGGGGTCTTGGGGATACCCCCCTTTTATTTCTTCTCACCAACTAGAGGTGGGTGAAGACAAAGCAGAGATGCTTACTTCCACCTCTTCCCTTCCACCTTCATCCCTTCTAGAAAGGGTATCAGCCACTTTGTTCTCAGTACCCTTCTTATACTCAACCCTCAAGTCATACCCCAATAGTTTAGACACCCACTTTTGTTGTATGGGAGTGCCAACCTTTTGTTCCAATAGGAATTTTAGGCTTTGATGGTTTGTTCTTATTGTAAAAAACTGTCCAATCAAGTATGGTCTCCATTTTTGGATGGCAGCTCCTAAAGCAAACAATTCCTTCTCATAAGTAGACCAGGCCAGCACCCTTCCCTTCAAGGCCTAGCTAAAATAGGCCATGGGCCTATTTTTAGTACAGCCCCAATGGCTTTCCCTGAGGCATCACACTCTATAATGAAAGGGAGTGTGAAGTCTGGTAAGGCTAAGATAGGGGGATTAGTGACTGCTTCCTTAAGTTTGATAAAAGCTTCTCTAGCCTCAGGGGTCCAATTGAACTGGTTCTTTTTTAATAGGCTGGTTAAAGACCCTGCAATGCCCTCGTAACCCTTTATAAACCTCCTGTACTATTCCGTAAGACCTAAGAAGCCCCGTAGAGCCTTTAGTGTGGTTGGGAAAGGCCATTCCTCCATGGCTCTAATTTTTTCTGGATCTGCTCTTACTCCACTAGCAGATATTAAATGCCCCAAATAGGACACCTCAGCACAAGCAAACCTACATTTTGAGGGCTTAGCTTGTAAGCTGTGTGCCCTTAGAACCTCCAAAGTCAGTTTCAAATGCTGCCCATGATCCTTCAAATTTTTGCTGTATGCTAGAATGTCGTCTAAGAAAACTAGAATAAATCTTTTTAATTATGGCTTAAATATTTCATTCATTAAGCTTTGGAAAGTCGAGGAGACGTTAGTTAGCCCAAAGGGCATAACTAGAACTCATAGTGGCCTTCATGTGTTCTAAAGGCCGTCTTAGGAATATCTTCCTCCCTTACCCTTATTTGGTGATAACCTGAATGTAAGTCCAGCTTTGAAAACACCTTAGCCCCACTGAGTTCATCAAGCAACTCCTCCACCACTGGTATGGGGTATTTGTCTTTGATAGTGGCCTTATTAAGGGCCCTATAGTCAACACACATCCTCTAAGACCCGTCCGCCTTTCTCACCAATAGTACGGGTGAGGAAAATGGACTCTGACTGGGCTGAATTACCCCAGTTGACAGCAACTCTTTAATGATTTTTTCAATCTCATCATTCTGGAAATAAGGGTACCTATAGGGCCTCACAGACACGGGTAATGTGTTGGGTTCTAAGTTGATGGAATGGTCATGTGTCCTATTAGGTGGCAACCCTTGAGCTTCCCAAAAACATCAGCAAACTGATCTAATAGGTACTTTATGTGTGTAGGCACCTGTTCACCCTAAAAAACTGTATGAACCTCCATTAAGTGCAATACTAAACCCCTTTTTTCCAGTTTATGGTTTTTATTGAGTCCCCCAAACTCAATTCTGGTTGTAGGGCTCAAACCCTTCAACTTAATGGAATTTCCACCCTGCTGGAATTCCATGGTCAGATCTGCAAAATTCCAGAGTATTGGCCCAAATTCCCTCAGCCATTTTACCCCTAACACCATGTCACAGCCGGCTAAAACCAGCACCTGAACCTCTGTAGAAAAGCTATTTCCCTGCACTTTAAACTTTAATTCAGGACAACTTCCTTCACTAGTGAGTAGCTCACCATTAGCCACCTTCACATTAACCCTGTCCTCCTCCTTCACTTCCAAATTTCCCTTTCTCACCACTAAGGGGTCTAAGAAATTATGAGTACTCCTCGAGTCAACTAGAATGACCACATCTTGCTCCCCCACTCTGCCCCTCAATCTCATGGTTTTGGGATTTTGGGAGCCTAACAAGGCATGTAGGGAGATTTCGGGTTGGGTGTTGAGTGTTGGGTTTTCTAAGGTTTCTTCTTCCCCACTTTCCTCCTCCAAGTCCTCCTCTACCTCCTCAATCAGGAATAATTTTGGGTTGGAGCATTTGTGGTTTGGGTTCCATTTAGAATCACAGTAATAACATAATCCTTTATCCCTGCGATCTTTCATTTGGGCATGGTTTATTTTTTGGACAGGAACTAAGGCCTTGGGAGGTCCTTTGGGTGCAGTTGTTGGGCTGTAATAAGGTTTTCTGGTGTTTGTGGTTTCAGGTATGGGCAATATTCCCTTGGAATTTCTCCTTATTGCTCCCAATAATTCCTCTTGTATCCTTGCTAGGCTATAGGTAGTAAGTAGTTTTTCTGGTTTAAAAATTTTAATCGAAAGCCTTATATCATCCCTCAAACCACTCAAAAAACAACTGAGATTGTAAGACTCAGATAAGCCTCCTAGCCTATTTGACAAGGCCTCAAAACTGGATTCATAATCCTCCACGGTCCCCACTTGCTTCAAACGGGTTAACAACTCCATGGGGTCATCATATGAGCTGGGTCCAAACCTAGTCAATAAGACTTGAGTGAATCCTTCCTAATGGTCCACACCACCAGTTTCTTCTAGGTCTTGGAACCAGATGAGGGCTTGACCCTCCATATGAAAGGATGCCAATCTCAATTTATGTTGTGGTAGTGTATTGTAAAAATTAAAGAAATGGTTGGCCTTATAAAACCATCCCGTGGGGTCTTCCCCTTTAAAACTTGGAAAATCTATGCGTACTGACCTTGGCATCATTTCTCCTTCAGATTCATGGTGCTCCTCGCGGCGGCGGTGATGGTTAGATGACTCTGAGTGACCAGAGTTATGGGACAGCTTTTGTAGCTTAGTATTCATGGTTGTCAGCTGCTGCATGATAGCATCTGATTGGCGCTTTAATGCTAGCATTTCGGTTTCCACTGTTTTAAATTGAGAATCTGTAGATTTGTTCAGATTCATCAATCCCTCTTGTAATTGACTCATTCTTGTACCATCTACCATTGCAAGCACAGTGAGATCGAAATCTCTGATACCAGATTGTAACACTCAACCAAGAAATGAGGGAAGAAAATGGAAATGACTCACTTAGAGGGTGAGAAGCCTCCAGAACAATGGAGAGGAAAAGAAATGGAATTGATAGAAACTGTATTCAATAACCAAATAATATTCTTGCATGATTGTTTCATCGTTCCAGCAGGCCTTATACCAATAGATTCCCACTAACAGCTAGCAGGGCATCCTCCAATCACATGGCAGGATTCATAACAAACTAAGGGTAAAATAAGCATAAAGAAATACATTGACTTAAAATAGCAAATGAGCCGTATAAGGCTTTAAGTGTCAAAGCAATAAACTAGGCCAAGCCCATAGTCGCATATCAGTTTGTTGAGCCCAATCCAAGTCTTTGGTGTCCCTGGCCAACTTCCAGCCCAGATCCTCTCTTAGCCCTCACATGCGCGTGTGACAGGAGGGAGGCTGTCGGGGGGTCTGCGAACCAGGGAAAAGAGAGAGGGAGTGGGGGGGAGAGAGAGAGAGAGGAGAAGAAGAAGAAGAAGAAGAAGAAGAAGAAGAAGAAGAAGAAGAAGAGGAAAGAAGGGGCGTGTATTCAGGGTTTTGGGGATGAGTGGCAAAACGATGTCGTTTTTGCTCAAGTGGGTTGGGCTTCTCACAAGGGCCTTTGGGCTCTAAGTGCATATTTGTGATTGTGGTTGAAAATAATGTCGAAATATTGCTTTTAGCTCAAGGTGTATAGCTTAGAGCTTAACATAATAATCTTTATTATTAAAAAGTTATTTACTATTTAGCAACCATATGTTTAAAATACTTTCAAACATATTACATTTGTTTGAAAAAAAATTAAAAAAATTGTTTTTTAAGATAGAAATGACATAAAAGGGCATTTGATTTTCACAGATTATAATCGTATGCTTGATATAAATCAAATCTTATAATCAAATAACAACGAAAATAGTCTAATAGGATTTTCACTAAACATAATGAAAAAAAATCACTTAAATGATGCATAAGTGAAAGAACAACACAATTATGCTCAATATTCCTAGTATTTTCATTGGATATCTCTGATTGTTGCATGCTTAAGTATTCTTCTGCTTCTTCGTTCTCCATGCTTTTACTAGGTAAATAATCCTCATCATCATCGTATGGCTTGAACTCAAGATCCTTAAATGCATGATTTTAAATAAAATTATGAACAACCACATACACCATAACAATTTTAACTTGTTCACTATAAGGAAAATTTGGCATATGATCTATTAATGCAAAAAATGGCACAACAAGCTGGAAGAAGAGAAATAGTCATTCTCAGCCTGCTATGACGATCTGGGCCTCGATCAATGTGGTCTGGAGCCCCTGACATGGTCTGGTGCGGTTGTGCGTATGTCCATGGCAATGAATGGAAAATAAATACTGAAAATATAAAAGAGAGAGAGACACAGATTTATGTGGTTCGGCATATTTCCTATGTCCACGGGGCATTTGGGGAGGGGAGATCCACTATAATATGCTTATTTTACAATCTCTCATAGCCTCTTATCCTCGCTGTACAATGGACCTCATAGATCAATCTTCTGGTGGAGATATCGTTGTTGGAGCTTCTGTCGTGAGGTTGAAAAAGCTGATGGAGGAGCCTTGCCAAAAGTCCCTAAAGTAGTCTTGTTCCCTCCCTTTTATCCTATAACTCCTCCATTGTTTTATGTCACACCACCTCTTTTCTCCTTGCACCCATTTTCGTTCCCTCTTTCCCTCCTTATCTTCTCTTCCTTTCCTCTTGATGAGGTATCTCCCTTGGGTTGGGCCTAGTAGGCTTACTTTGGGCTTGGTATATTTTATCTCTTCTAGTTGTCTGCAATTCTTAAGGGCCATTTGTTCTAAAAAATACCTTGAAAATGTTTAAATATAAAATATGCTGTCGAAATGATCCGTCAAATTTTGTAGAGAAGTAAACTCTTGGAGTGCATTCCTAGTTATGCACCTGACTTGTGTTAAGCAACAAAGATTTCCTAGCACAAGATTAGGAGAGGTGAGGGAGATAGGCTCGACCGCATTAGGGGCGAGAGTGGAGTTTTGCTGTGGCGGGAGATGTACTCGATTGTGTAACTGGCGAGCTTGGAGTTCAGCTGTGGCAAGAGGTGATCTCGATTGTGTAGATGTCGAGTGTAGAGCTAGACAGAGGTGGGAGATGTACTCGACCGCATAATTGGCGAGCGTGGAACTTGGTTGTGGCGGAAGGTGTGCTTGATCGCTTGATTGGCGATCGTGGAACTCGGCTGACGTGGGAGATGTACTCGACGACATAATTGGCGATCGTGGAACTCGGCTATGGCTAGAGGTGTGCTTGCCTTTGTAAATGGCGAGCACAAAATTTGGCTAAGGCAGGAGATGTACTCCACTGCGTAGATGGCGAGTGTGGAAATGGGTATTCATCCGATGGTGTTGGTGACATTTATCGATGGTGTTGGTGAGATTTTTTTTTTTCCATCGTGAATTGATGTTAATGTTTCCATTCTATTGTCAATGTTTGAGTTTGTAGTGGTAACCCACATAAAGTGGTTAGGGACCTCGTTGACCCTTGGATCCATCTTAGGTGGTTGCGAGCCCGTCGACTCGTTCCCAAAGGTATCCTACGCAAGGCAGTTGTGGAGCTTGGAGGCTTTTTAACTCCAAAGGCTCATTCTCGAAGGAGACCCGCTGGCAGCAGTTATGGCATGAGTGCGTACACCTGGCGTTTCGCTGGTGGAGATGTCGTCTTGTGGTTCTTCTCAACGACCTCTTAGATTGAGGGAAGAGATGAGGCAAGCCGGTGGAGACACGGTACTTGGCTCACTTAGTCTTCTCGTTGACCTCGTGCACCGAGAAAATGGATGAGGTAAGCTCGTGAAGACACGGTATTTGGCTCTCCTAATTTTTTTGTCGACCTTGTAGACTGAGGGAAGGGATGAGGCAAGTTTGTGGAAACACGGTATTTGACTCCCTTGGTCTTCTCATCAACCTCGTAGACTTAGAAAAGGATGGGCAAGTCCGTGGAGACACGGTACTTGGCTTTCTTAGTCTTCTCATCGACCTCGTTGACTGAAGAAAGGGATGAGGAAAGCCCGTGGAGAGACGATACTTGGCTCCCCTGGTCTTTTCATTGTTGGGGGTGTGGGGTCGGTGCAGACATTTGGGGCGCTTGATCGAGCTATAAAAGCCAAACTGGTTAGCGTAAATAATTTACATCCACAAGCATGCGATTTGCGTACCTGAATTGTCCTGTTGGATTATAGAGAAAGTTTAAGGCGTGTTGGCATTGCCCACAAGCAGCAATGCTTCGGCAGTGATGGAGATCCGAGGTGGTCTGAAGCCCTCGATGTAGTCTGGTGCTGCTATGCATATGTGCAATGGATGAAAAATAAATACTAAAAATGTAAAAGAGAGAGATACATACAGATTTATGTGATTCGGCATATTGCCTACATCCATAGGGCGTTTGCAGAAGGGAGATCCACTATAATATGCTTGTTTTACAGTCTCTCATCCTCATTGTACAATGGACCTCATAGGTCAATCTTCTGGTGGAGATCTTGTTGCTGGAGCTCCCGTCGTGAGGTTGAAAAAACTGAAGGAGTAGCCTCGCTAAAAGTCCTTGAAGTCATTTGGTTCCCTCCCTTTTATCCTATGCCTCATCCCTTGCTTTATGTCACATCTTGCCTCCTTTATGTCACATTACCTCTTTTCTCCCAACACCCTTTTTCTTTCTCCTTTTTCGTTCCCTCTTTCCCTCCTTATATTCTCTTTCTTTCCTCCTGATGAGGCCTTCCCCCATTAGGTTGGGTCTAGTAGGCTTACTTTGGGCCTATATGTTTTATACCTTCCATGATCTAATAACTTCTATCTATTTTTCAAAACTCTAAATGCTCTCTCAATAGTGCATGTGTAATGAATGTGCGTGATTAAATATTAATCATCCATAGCATCAATTGTCTTCTTCATCGGATCCCATTCAAGGTCAGTTTCCTTTCCTACCAATTTCGTCTAAATGTTCCAATCATTTTTTAAACTATCCCACTTGTTCTTAAATTGTTTATGGCAAAATTCTTTACCAATTCTTTCACTAAACTTATTAACCACATCTTTTAACCCTACCTTATTAAAACGGGTTCCTTGACGGTTTCGGCATATATCTCACTAACGCATATATCTACATAATCCACTAGCATCTTATCTGTCCAAACTAATATCTTTGTCTGTCTATCTTGCATTTCTGTGGCAGCAACAACATTATTTTGATTTCTCTTATATATGTTTGTTATGTGCTTAAAACTATAGAAGCAAGTAAGTTCACTTTATTCAATAATTAGTAGTGCACATGCACCAAATATATCAAAGCACAAAAGGACATTTTTGTCATCTTACGGACATTATTTTCTGATTTGGACGGAGCTCATGCAAAAGCAACGGAAGTCTGGTGCTGTTCGTCAAGCCTAGAAAAAAAATGTTAAAGAGTATGGGTCTTGGGACACCTTGAAGTAGGGGTGGGCAGTGGGGCCCTGCCCCTCGCTACCTTGCCCCCCCGTCCTCCCCGCTCCCGCCCAGCATGGAACACCCCATGAGGGGGCAAGTTGACCTCAGCGGGGCCCTGCCCCTACCCTCGGCTCCGCACCCTCCCATTTTTAATATAAAAAATTATAATTTTTAATATTTATATAAATAATTTATATAAATATATTGTATATAGATATATACAATTTGTTAAAAACTTGAATTCAATTTCACGTTAATGGATTGCCTTGGCCTCGCAGGCCAACCATTATATAGGAGGCCAAGGCAATCCAAAATACAACTCTAATGAGTTTAATTTTTTTAAAATGTATAAATTTCACATTATAATTGAAATTATATTATAATTTGGGTCTTAAAAAAATTTTTGACAAAAAATTTTTTTTAGACATTGGGTTGAGAGGGGGGCGGGTGGGGTGCGATTTCACCACCCCCTGGTAGCAGGGCGGGGGGTGGGGTATGAAACCCTCCCACCCGCATGGTGCGGGGCGGGGTATGAAACCCTCCCCTCTCCGCACCATGCGGGTAGCACCCCTACCTTGAAGAGAGAGGAAGAGAGAGTCATTGTAGAGAGAAATATCACTACAAGAAAACTGCTTATTTGCGACTAGTTATTTCTAGAGAAATGTCTATTTTCAGATAAAATAAGTCTATTTTTGTCGCAAATAGTCATTTTCATTGTAAAAGAATAGTCACAAATATCCGTTTTTCTTGTAATATATGCTGTGTTTCACGAATAAATAAGGGTAGAATATGTAATTATTGCAAATTCATATGGATATTTTTGTTCATTTATAATTCTTTTAAAAAGTGATACCACGTTTCAGGATATTCATTCAATAAAGTGCGTTTGTGAAAAGCATCAAATTGATTATTTTATTCAAACATAGTTTCTAACTTATTTGGACTTAAAAAGTACTTTTATATAGGATACCTAGACAATCCATATTTATCATTAAAATATTTTTATTATTATTTAAGCACTTTTCAAACATCCTTAACCCCAAATATGTCCTAAGTTTCGTTCTATAAGTAGTGACTAGAGTGGAGTATTTCGCAAAGTCTAGCATACTTTTCACAATCTTTCTAATATAATTTCCTATTCGAAGTGTGAAAATCCAACCCGAGTTAGGGGATATTTGGGGGTTGTGGTAGGATCAAAGTTTTTGGTGACTGTTTCGGTCAAGGCATTGGAATAAAATATTTCGGTATTGGTATCGTTTCGGGATGATCCATATATAATAAATTAATTATATATGTATAAATTATATTTCAAAATAACATCAATACAAATCTTAAAAAGTTAAAACACATATTTATAAAACTCAATAATACTTCTAAGTTCTCAATCCAACTATTTAAAAATAATAATTACTCATCTTTATCACGAAAATGGGAGTAGGGATTTGATTTTTTGTTCTCAAGAAAATGAGATTAAAAAAAGTTAAGAAAATAGTCTTCAGATGTGAGAATTAGAGCGAAAATGATGAAAAATTCAGAATTTTTACATTAATTAAAAAGTAATAATTTCGACTGGTACACCGAAACCGGTCGGTACACCAAAAACCGATCGGTATTGACCGAAACTGGTATTTGACCTGGTACGAAATACATACATTTCCTATACCAATCATTACCCAGATACAATAAATACCGACTGTATCGACCGATACGGTACAAAATTTAAAACATTGGGCAGGATACTTGAAATGTGCTTAAATAACGCTAAAAGTATTTTAATGATAAATTTAGATTGTTTGGATGTCTTATATAAAACTACTTTCTAAGTCAAAATAAGCTAGAGATTATGTTTGAAGAAATTTAATACTTTTCTCAAACGTGCTTTTTTGAATATCCTGGAACGTGGTGTCACATTTAAAAAAAAATTGTAAATGGACAAAAATATTCATATTAATTTGCAATAATTATAGATCAAAACCTTAATGCCAAGACAACAACACCAAAGTGAAATCTCCCCAAGAGGGAAAGAAATCTACTAGCGCCAATGAAAACAAAAACGATCCTTAAATACAGAAAGCGCGCTTTTCATGCTGTTCACCAACAATGAGCAGTCATGAACTTGCACAACCGAACTAATTCCCAGGGGTCCATTCTCGGACAATCACTATTTATTTTTCTTTGATTCTCGTAGACTTCCTCTATAATGGACTTTTATTGAAAATTCTCAAGACTTTCTTGTTGGACAAGCCGACCATAAGAATCATGGGCATATGTTGGATATAAAATGAACCTTTTCCAAGAAACCCATTACCAGGAATAAAAGGAAGAGATAAGGCTACAAAGAAATAAAGTCAAAAGAGATTGACTGACATACAAAAAGGGGAAAATAACATAAACCAAGTAGGGCCCAAGTACTCTAAAGAAGGAAGAAACCTCTATAAAAGAATGAACCACTACAAACGTGGGAAATCTGGAAACTCTATTAAGGAAAGACTCTCTACTACTTCTATACAACTAGTGGGGCTCTCTCTCTCTCTCTCTCTCTCTAGAAGGAAAACATCTTCGTCAAACTCCCTTCAATCCCATTTTCTTCATTGTATCGACAACTATGAAAGGTAATGAAAGACTGTAAAATTATCAAATATAGTGGATTTTGCCTCCAAATGACCTGTGGATGTAGGTTTTCTAAACCATTTAAATCTTTGTGCATCTCTCTCTTTATTTATATTTTATTAGTTTTATTTATTATTTATTTCATAGATAAGCATCCGAGCCCTGTATCAATATCTAAGCCATCATCGTGAGCCATTTATATGTTGGGCAGAAAATATCAAAGCAAAACAAGCTGAATATAGGAAAGTTGTAGACGAACCACACATGAACTAGTTCCAAGTGATGATTTGTAAGGTTCCCCGAGGAGAACGTACGTTGTACCATTTATAAACATATTCAACTAAAGGATGCATTGATAGGTATAAATGGCATATGTGATATTGAAGGCTTGTTAATGTCAATCCCTATTTATTTCTATTAATGTTGCAGCATGAAACTATCACTAGTAGAGTTCTACCGACGTTTGTCTTGACGGTCAAGGGTGGGGGGAGGATTTGTGAGCTCTATTACACTTTGATTGTGTTTAATACAATTTTGTCTTCATATTTGAAATTTTGCGTGGATTGCTATCCTGCATTGCTCTGAAGTTTGAAATCATTAAGTTATTACGTTGATAATCTCGAGCATTATGTATGTGCATGTTATGTATATTTGCATAATCGAATGGTGTTTCAACAAATGAGAGAGATCCTTAAAATATCTCCCATGATGTGGCAAAGGAAGTGTCCAGGGAGGTTCTAGGCCGAAGGTCGGGGTATGTAAGAGGATTGGGAAAGTTAGTCATTATTCCCGAACCATTACTGTGCTCCCCATTAATTTGTTTCTGAAATTTTGCACCAAGTTGATAATTAGTACAAGATTGAAATGGAAATGTACAAAGAGAAGTGTGCAGAATTGACAGCAGGCTTGCTTGCTGCGATGGAGAATCGG
This sequence comes from Pterocarya stenoptera, assembly GCA_003123785.1. NCBI lineage: Eukaryota > Viridiplantae > Streptophyta > Magnoliopsida > Fagales > Juglandaceae > Pterocarya > Pterocarya stenoptera. Next base: position 15,142 of record QEOT01005007.1, read on the forward strand.
AGATTATATGAGGAAAGAATAGAGCTCAGGTTCTCAGAAATGGAAACTCATAAGGAAGTAAATTAAGCGGACGCAATGGATACTTGACTTGCATCTGCCCTCAGGATTTGGAAAATTTGATTTTTTAGGGGTAAGTAATTAACTTGATATTATTTTTTTAAGTTAACTTGGTCCCGTTTGGATACAAAAATGATTTCATTTCATCTCATCTTATCATTAATTATAATTTTTTCAAACTTTCACACAAAATATAAAAAATAATTCAACTTTTTCAAATCTCAAAACAATAATAATATTAAAAAATAATATTCTAACAATATTTTATTCAACTTTTAGTTTTCATAAAAAATCATCTCATCTTATTTCACTATCAAAACGGGCCCTAAGAATGATAATTTGGGGTTTAAAAGGCATCTTTTGAAGATATGGTCCCCATGAGTTATTCGATCCGCGGATATACAACAAGATTAAATCAAGTCAAGCTAAGGCTCCTCTCGACTTTATCGGTTGAGTGATCAACTGATTTTCGTTGTTGACTTAAGGTGGAGGTCAAGGGACGCAACTGTTTTCAATATTGGACAACAACTAGATTCTTATTGATCTCTTTTTAATTAATGGTAATTTCCACCACAATTTCCTGCATAGAACTCGTCCGTTAAGAATTCAAGGTTGGAATCGATCTGTGTGATAAACGTTTATCACACAGATTCCAACCTTGAAAATTTCTTAAACATAGTTCAAAGTCCTTGCATTTGGCTTCCAAAACAATTTCAAACTTGAGTTCTTAAACCTCAAGTAATTAAGCGCTATTTAAAGGATCGAGAAGGTACATTTACTTTCCATCATATTCCTAATTAAAATGGTTAATTTCAAGGTTTCCACTATCACCATTGTTCTTTACTTGATTGCATTTATGATCCTTGCAGAGGATGTTTCTACCCGAGAAATACCCAACTACAACAAATTTGCTTTCCGAGAAATCACAGGAGTTGTTGATCATGATCACCACGGTATGTACGTAATTTTAGCATGCTAACCTGTCTGGCATATTTCGATTTTTGTTTTCTTTTTAGTAGAAAAGGCATATAATTTTTAATGAGAACTCTGTGATGATCATGCCCTAATTAAGGAGTTTGAAGTGTACCTAAGGAGAATGATAATACCCTATTTTCCTCAAGTTAAACAGTACTGCTACAGGCATGCATGTTCTCACTGCACGAAAAAGAAAGGGTATGCATGTTTGGTGTAAATGATCTTCTTTTCTTAACTAAAACTTTGGATAATAAATAAAACTATCAAGTTGATTTCTTGGGTTGATTAACTAATGATCTAATCTTACCGATCGTAGAAGAGGAGATTGCAAATAATTGCAGTGATATCCGAAGGAGTTTAAGGCGCTTACTTCAGCATGGCTCGCCTGATGATAAGCAGGGAAGGATTATTCCAGGCGGCAAATAGAAGAAGCATGGTTGCGTTTCAGAGCTTTCATCTACAAATTAATTAGCTCTATTCCATTTATTTTGGTGCATGATCTTAAAAAGTCAATGTATTTATTTAGAACTTGAAACATTGTTATATTTATCAATCTGCTCATAAAAGAGGGCATCATATAATAAGACTTTATCAGGTTACGTGTAGTAAGAAAAGGTTCAATTGTACCAGTGCCGAGCAATCATATAAGCCTTCCAAATAATTTTTAGCTTAACGGCGACATACGCATGAATGGATGGATGGCCGGCGCGGCTCAACAAGATCAACAAATCTCTTGCTTTAAGAATTAGATACATCACAGTTTATTGATAAGAAAAAGAGTTATGTTTAAAATGGAGTAGATAAAGATTTTAGTAAGGAATGAAATATGTGTACTGTTTTTGAAAATAGGTTTGCTAAAATAGAAAAAGTGGATTTGTTCATTAAAACCTTAGGACAATTTTAGGGAATGCATGGGAGAAAGGTGGATTTCTTCGTTAAACAAGGAGGGACCTGATTTTGATCGGACAAAACGTTGACTATATATGGAATTTGGCAAACCTTTGAGAAGAAGCCTATGGCAAACCTTGGTGATCAATTTTTAAACTCTGTCCTCCACCTTTCAAACGAAACCAGGGAAAAATCACGGATTGACGTGGACATGACATTTTCATGTAAAGTACTCCCGTGCATTTAAAAATCATTATTAACATAAAATAGTAACAAATTGCATGCACTTTGTAGTAGCAATAGCTAGGAGACATCCAACAATTTATAGTAAATTTGGCAATAAGTGAGAATGTCTCTAGGTAGTCTATGTCTACAAAGCCATAGGAAGCTAAACGTCTATGACAATATATATATATATATATACTACCAATGAGAAACAATCAAGTGAAGATGTATGCATTGTTTCATGTAAAATATCTGTGATCACACATATTCATGCATGGCTAGGATCATCCTCTAAGCAGAAATACATGTATTCATAGTTATGGCGAGGAATCATCATTTGAATAAAACACAAGTATATAAGCATGGTGATCTATCAACCTCTGTGCAAATCTTAATATACATAGTTATCACCGACGCAAGAAACACAAAAATGTGTTTTTGCTTCACCTATAATCGTCGCAAAAAACACAAAAAGCGTCGTGATTATTTTTTAGTGTCGCTTGAAAATCGACGCAAGATGGTCGGTACTATTGAGTCCCAAAAATTTTCTCATGTTAAAATAAAATATCAATGCAAAAATAATTCTTTTGCGACGATATTTATCTACGTTAAAGTATGACAACTTTGACGCAAAAGATACTCCAACGGTAGGAAAATGCTCTATTAGCGACCAGAGTTAAGTGTCACAAAAACCAAATAGCACTGCAAATAACCTCATTTCCATCATATATATATCATCGCAAATTCACTTGCTTGTCGTAAATGGATTATTTTTTGCGTCTACTATATTGTCCGAAAAATGCACTAGAGCTGCAAATAGCTTCCCATTTCCATCCATATATCTCATTGCAAAAGCATTGGCTTGTCATAAATGGACTTTTTTGTGTCGCTCTATATTGTCACAAAACTAAATAGCAATGTAAATATTTTCTCGTCACATATATCTTGTCGCAAAAGCACTTGAGTGCCGTTTTTTGCATAACTCTATATTGTCACAAGTAAATGTTTATCGGCAGCAAAAAAATGAGTTTATTTCCGTCGGACTACTATTGGATTTATTACATTTCTGACAATAACCAAAATGATGCAAAGACACAAAATCCACCACAATGGAACATTAGTTTTGGTCGCTAGTCGCCAAAGTTTTGGCCGCAAATAATTTTAAAGAGCAATAATATTGCATTTATATATGCTCGATAAACATATTGGAAATTAGTTGCATTTTAGGAAGATTTCACATTCCAAAAAATTATTTAAATAAAGATTAGTGTTTCAATTTAATTTATACACCATCAAATTGATCTACCAATACAAAAATTCATGAACCTCAAATCAATCACTTGATCATCAAAAACTTGAATCAAACATTAGTGTCAACATGAATTTTTTATGATCAAATGAGCGAGATTCCCAAGAGAAGCTCATGACTAAGAATCTGTTTGATTTGTTTTACAATCAGTAAGTGAAATACTTAATGTAAACATAACTGCCAAGAATCAATCATTATGCATATAGGCCTAGTAGAAAAAATCTAATATTGTACACAGATCTATATCAACTAATTAAAAATATAGAAGTTTCATTTAGATAGAGATCAAAGCTACATATGCACAAAAAAAATGTTCTGCCATGTACAAATGAGTAAACTAAAGTACCAACATATATACATAGAATGTACCTAACACACTCCAAATCAAGCAACTTTAGTGTTCTTGTGCACAAGCTTTCTGCACATAACCACCATCTTATGTTGGCATGCATTTTGACATTTTAATCACAAACTATAATTAAGATCATTACCTTGAACTTTTGCTACCCATCTTATGCATAATTTCCTCCAAAGCAAGAAACTAAAATTTAAGAACTCCTAATTAACTACATGGAAAAATCTAAAATTTAAGAACTCCCCCGAAGCATAGTTTAAAGTCCGTGCATTTGGCTTCCAAAACAATTTCAAACATTAGTTCTTAAACCTCAAGTAATTAAGCGCTATTTAAAGGAGAAGGTAAATTTAATTTCCCAAATATTCCTAAAATGGTTAATTGCAAGGTTTCCGCTAGCTATCACCATTGTACTTTACATGATTGTATTTATGATCCTAGCAGAGGATGTTTCTACCCAAGAAATACCCAACTACAACAAATTTGCTTTCCGAGAAATCACAGGAGTTGTTGATGATCACCACGGTATGTATAACGTAATTTTAGCATGCTAACCTGTTTTGCATATTTCAATTTTTGTTTTCTTTTGAGAAGAAAAGGCATAGAACTTTTAATGAGAACTCTGTGATGATCATGCCCTAATTAAGGAGTTTGAAGTGTACCTACAGAGAAAGATAATACACTAGTTTCCCTCTAGTTAAACACTGCTACATGCATGCATGCATGTTCTTACTAAAAAGAAAGGGCATGCATGTTTGGTGTAAATGATCTTCTTTTTTGAAAAAGCACACCCTTTTTTATGGTCTAAAACTTTGGATAATAAATAAAACTGTAACACCCCGTATTTTAGTATATTTTAATGAATGATTATTTTAATTAATTTAAGAATTTATTCTCTTATTTTAAAATTAAGAGAGTTTTGAAATATTATTTTATAATATTTTAAATTGTGAAAATTATTTATTTATAAGTTTTCTTGATATTAATTATTGTTTTGCATTTAAATTGATATTTAATTTAAATTAGTTAGATTATGGGTTTTAAAATTATTATTGTTTTAATTAAGCATTTCACTGAGTTTGAATTATTTTATTTAGTTTATGGTTTTAAAATCTTTTTTGTCGGATAATTTTTGGGACCCCAGTTATGAGGATTGGACCTCATTTCTTTTCCCTCATCTTTTCTTTTCATCTTCTTTTTTTTCTTTCTTTTTTTCCTTTCGGTTTCTTCCTCACCACTCGACCCTCTCTCTCCCGTTTCTCTTTCTCTCTCCCCGTGCATTCGGCCCTCTCCTCCTAGCCGCTGCCACCTGCCGCCGTGTAGCTCATCGCCCGGCCCAAAAGCTCCCTCAGCTGCTGGCGACTCCACACCTTTGATCTCAGCCCCTCCCTCACCGGCAATAGCCAGCACGCACCACCTAAGCCGCACAGCGTTTTGAGCTCCAGCGCCGCCGTCTGGCCACCTCCGGCCACCACCTCTTCACCACTTCATCACCGGCCCCTTGCCATCCTAACCCACCTAATTTCGGCTCCGATCCGTCGCCGGAGCCACCTCCACGAGCTCACCTCCGTTTCGGCCTTTTTGGCCTTCTACCGCCATTTCGGCAGCCACCCACGGCCAACCGTCACTTCCATTAGCTTCACCACCTTCCATAGGCCCTATCCTATCGTTCCCTAGCTTTCGTTTGACCCTGTTGGAATTTGGGTATACTGTGAATTTCGGCTACAATGTTTTACACTGTGGAGTTGCTGTTTTGGTGCTTCTAGCCCTCCCATGATCCTCCGAAAATTATTATATAGCGTTGTAAGTATTTTCCCAAACATCGTTTGAGATTTTAATATATTTTTGCGCTACCTCATTTAATATTACTGTGATTAATTAGTTGTGCCGGACTGAGTCCGAGGAGTTTTGGGGATTGGATGGATTGGAGGTTGGAGTTGTGTTTGGTTATTGGAATTGGTTATTGGATATTGTTGTTGGTCTGGTACATTGCATGTGCATGCATGTTCATGTTTGTAAATTGAAAACTGGGTTTTCGTGTAATTGCATTCATGTTCATGTGTTTATGAAAAATTAGATTTTTATGTGATTTAAAGGAAAAGAGACTATAGGGATGGTGGTAAGTAAGGATGGTGGTATAGTCCCGCATGCGATTCCCGCCTACGATGCACGCGATAGGTATGATGGTAAACAGGGATGATGGTATAGTCCCGCCTGTGATTCCCGCCTACGGTGCATTTGGTAGGGATGGTGGTAAGCAGGAATGGTAGTATAGTCCCGCCTGTGATTCCCGCCTACGGTGCATTCAGTAGGGATGGTGGTAAGTAGGGATGGTGGTAGAGTCCCGCATGTGATTCCCGCCTATAGTGTCCTATAAATGTTTTTATGCGAATCCTTTTTTGAAAAAATGACGGATTATGTTTTTGGGCCAAAATGGGATTTTGGTGCGTGTTGGAGAATATTCATTTTCGGGAAAAAATGATATTTTGGATCTGGTGCATAGTACATCATATGCATGCATGGTTGGTAGCATTAAATGTTTTGATCTTGGAGATTGTTTGGATTATTACTTACCTGCGGTACCATTTTATGGTACTCTGGAGGAGGTGACATGTGGTTATTGTCAATTTGGATTATGGAATTTATTTCTCGCTTGTTTATGTATTTGGCTTTTGCTGTAATTCGGATATTTATTTTGGATAATTTTTGCATTAAATAAAATTCTGGTACTTAGTAGACTTATTTATTTTAACCGTTGTGACTCTTTGGTACTCTGGTTGCACGTTGCACACACTTGAGCACTTATCGTTGGGATGTGTGACCCGTGTTGTCATCATCCTGATGTCACGACTCCAATGTTGTTTTGTACGTGGGAGTCGGTGCGTCACAAAAACTATCAAGTTTATTTCTGGGGTTGATTAACTAATGATCTAATCTTATCGATCGTAGAAGAGGAGATTGCAAATAATTGTAGTGATATTCAAAGGTGTTTAAGACGCTTACTTCAGCATGGCTCGCCTGATGATAGGTAGGGAAGGTGTTCTGGAGGCAAATAGAAGAAGTGTGGTTCCGTTTTAGAGCTTATGCACTATCGCTATTGCATCTACAAATTAATTAGCTCTATTCCATTTATTTTGTTGCATGATCTTAAAAGTGATCAATGTATTTATTTAGAACTTGAAACATTGTATATCCATGTGCTCATAAAAGAGGGCATCATATAAGACTTTATCAGATTACTGCGTGTAGTAAGAAAAGGTTCAATTTTACTAGTGCAGAGAAATAAGTAGACAGAAATGTGATTCTGGATACCGATAATACCCTTTTCTCCTTAATCGTGCTCTGCTAGGGTACGTTTGACCGTATGCTATATGGCTGCCGCTGGGGCTCCCCCTGGGCCATCAATGACGGCTGGTCGGTAACGTACGTTTGTTGATTTGGTGGCCCTTTCGTTGCAGCCTTTACTTGAGATTGAAGTTCCGTTTCGTCCTGCCAACATCATTAATGGTGAAATATGTGTCATGTTCTCCAAGGATGAAGTCGAAAAATCTACTACTCCTTTTCGGTTTTCGATGGTCCTTAAATTTCTTAGGCAGCATCCGTCCCTTAATGCTATCAGAGTGTTCATCCGAAATCGTTGGGGACTAAGCTTGCAACCAATGGTTTTAGCAATGAGAAAGCCTCGGAATTTGCTCGTGCGTATTACTAATAAGGCTGATTTTGTGAAGGCTTTTTCGAGGGAGGCTACTGATGCAGATGGGATTCCCTACAGAGGCTTCCATTGGCATACGGGTTTTGATGAGGATATAGAGCCTTCTTTGGTACCGGTGTGGGTTTTCCTTCCTGGCTTACCACCAAAATACAACTATGAATCATTCTTGATGAATATTACCGCCCATTTGGGTTGGTTTTTGCATCGTAAAAATGCCACCAAATGTGCGATGAGAACCGATGGGGCATGGATTTGTTTGGAATTAGATGTGGCAAAGGAACCAATTAGGGGAATTTGGATTGGAAATCCTCACCACGCCTAAAGTTTCTATATTGAGGTTGAATATGAGACACTCCCTACTTTTTGTTATAAATGTTGTACTCAGGGGCATAACTTAAAGACATGCAAATGGACGGGAGGTGGCACTAAAACTGTTGATTGCAAAAAGAAAGGGATTGAAAAGGAAACAGAGAAGATGGTGAATTTTTGGAAGCCAAAGCCAGCTGTGGAAGCACACCGAATGAGGTATTGACTCTTGCTGCTACGCCAAATGATAAGGCGGTGTCTTTACTGACAACTATGGAGGCAATTCGATCTCATGAATTGCCTGTGAATGACGCCATTGTTGATGTGGGAATGGCTGCAAATTTGGATAGGGATATTTCGGGTCCATGTTTTTCCAAATTGCAGGGTTATAATGAAGATGGTTGGAACGCCTGTCCTTGTGGTGGGTCTTTTTGCAAAATATTTTAGAAAATATGACGGGAATTACCGTCTGATTTAAAATCATTTTACAGTCCTTCCCAGGGTGCAAGACTATTCGTTATAAAATAAAAAGTACTTTTATAATAAAAGAGGTCTAGAGTGAAAAATATAAATCTTGAAAATAAAACGGCCTTTTCGTACATTTAAAACTTTCATGCCTAGACCTCCGTGCTCTTTCCCTTTAGCCGTGTCCCTCCTGGGTGTACTGCCCATTTAGCATCCTGTGAAGGGATTGACACACATAAAAACTAAAATGAGTCGAATACTCAGTAAGCATTACTTCATACCGTTAAAATATAGCAACGTAGGTTTTCATTCATGCATTCATCATTCCATACATACTATATGTACATGCATACATGCTTTCATTAAAAACATCAGTGGACGGGGACTTTCTTCTTTAAACATACTTTTCTTTTCTTAAAATGGTTCCCCCGTCACTGCCTTCATTTATTGAAGAATGCAATGCATTCATTCATACATTACTTTTCTTTCACTTTCATAGGCCGATGCACGTCGTTACGCCCCGCGTGCTGGGGTTAGCGGCCTTTTGGGCTGATGGATTTGCCCGTGGCCACGGGTTGGAATCCCTTTCCGTTAGGGTGCAGCACTGGATGCACTACCAGATACTACTGCCCGGCATTGCAATCTGCCCATTCATTCATTGGGTACCCCTTTCCATTCATTTCATGTGGCCGTTATGTAGTTTCATACATTCATGCTTTCATTCATTCATTTCATGTCAGCTCTAAAGAGCTGAGGCTTTCATTTCTGCTCTCTTTCTTTGAGCAGAAATGTGATCATCATCTTTTCATTTCATTTAACAGTCATTTCATGGAAAAACATCGTTTAAAAGTATGGCTTAAACATCATCTTTCGTGGCATCATTTAAAACATTAGTTCGTAGGGACATTTAAAGCATCAGTTCTTAGGGACATTTTAAAACACTTTCTTCGCGTCGCTTAAAGCATCAGTTTGAAGCTCGGGGCACGGGCCTCGAAACTTCCTTTCTTTTCTTTAGAAAATACGTACAATAGATACAACGTATATTCATCCATTCACATGTGTACAATTAATCTTTTGGGTGCGTAAAAAGGGGCTGCTGAGAAGGGGCCGTACATACGTATACCTTTCAATACTTAGCATGCTTTCTTTTAAAAACATCATTCGTATCCTTTCGTAAAGCATCTTTCATGGAAAAAGCGTTTCTCTTTCTTTTTCTTACATACTTTAGAAAAACTCTAGAAGAGCATGAACGTAACACTTACCTGGACTCCATGCTACTTTCATACCATGCAGTCCATTCATGTGCTTGTTAGATGGCACCTACATGCATACATAACCTTACGTCATTCTCTATCTAGTGCATAAATAGCTGAACTAGAAATAGAGCTGTACTTTGCTTATAACACTATCCTTCTATCACGTGCCCTTACATGTCCCTTACTATGATAAGACCTTCGGGGACCCATTACGGTCACTACTTCCTTTAACTTTACGTTCTACTTCGAGTGCTTACTCGCTAGGGTGAATCCATGATTCACCTTAGGATTAAGACACTAAGACCTCTGTCTCATTCTTCTCATTAACCTCATTCCGACGCATAACTTAGACTGACTAAGTCACGCATCCCATTCTTAGACAGTACCCTCATTATTACCCTCATGTATCTTAGCTCACTCTAATTTCCATGACCATCCATACACGCTACACGACTCTAAACCACTCTGAGGCTTAACCATCGTGTAACCATTCTTAGGACAGACTACCCATTATATATAGTGTGGCACGGGCGTTTAACCAGATAACACACGTATCTACCCCTTTATCACCTAAGACCATCATTTAATACATTGGTCACAGGCTTGTATGGCAAACACCATACTCCGTTACCAACCTTCTTATAGCTCGGCTAGCATGACTCTTCATGCTAGCCGTGCCTCATGATAGTTCATCCCAACACTTAGCACGATGGGACTCTGTTCATGAACACACCTTACGTCACGCCACATAGCTCGAGACTAATCCCAAGCTACACCGTGACTCTGTCACGTCACCTCACATACATCCTAACCCATTACCGCATGACTTCTACTTGGCCTCGTCACTTTATGACGTTGCCCAATCATGCTTCCGTTGCACTACTCTGATACTTATTCGCCA
>QEOT01005007.1:42765-57325 GCA_003123785.1 Pterocarya stenoptera
CTTAACATGTGCAATTTGAAAACTATATATACATAGATCATTTCCTAACTATCATACATTAGTTATCTAAAATAGGAAAATATTCTTATAATCTTGCAAAAGAGAAATTTTTATATAAAAAAATCAAAATTAAGTAATGGAAATGAGAAATGATATTTATAGTCATAGAATGCACAAGCGCCGTGCACTCTTTTTGAAAAAAGTGATTAATATGTGACCCACAAGAAAAAGATAATTTTTTAATTATAGACCTTACTCTTTTTAAAAAAGAATCCGTGGCAGATAACTAGTCAAAGAGGAACAATGAGTAAATAACTACAATAAGATCTTTTTTTTATTGAAAATAATAATGATGAAATGATATAATAGTTAAATGGGGGAAAACGCAAGAGACAAATAATGGGATATTAATAGCCACTAGAAGATGAAGAGATTTAGTTTTTTCGTCCATTTTTTTTAAAGGAACTTTTATTCATCAAACCCCTTAAAGCAGGGAAACAATACATGAATGACATTCCACCTTATTCACTGTTACATTAGTAACAAGTAGTGTTGGTTTAGCTAAAGTATGAGCTACACTATTAGCCTCCCTTTTCACATGATGAGTAGACCAACTTGTAAAACTCATCATCTTTGACTTAATGTCACTTATCACCATCCCATAGCTAGATAGATTACCTTGATCCCTTGAGATGTCATTGATCACCTGAAGAGAGTCTCCTTCTAAAATTATTGCCTACAAACCCAGCTCCAGACTAAATAGAGGTTCATGTAGGGCTCTAGTGGCTTCTTTCAATAAAGGATCAAACAAAAAAGATCTATTCATTCGTAAGCAAGCTAATATTGAACCTTCACAGTCTCTTATTAGAACTTCAATGCCAATAATGCATTTATTCTTGTCTGTTGTAATATCCCAATTTACCTTGAAAAGGTTCAAAGGGAGAGGTTCCCACTTTGGAACCAGATTGCTAGATGTTGTAGTAGTAGTGGCCTTCTTTGAGTGAACATCATGTAACTCCTTTAGGACCTCTTTAGACTGCTGGGCAAGCACTCTTGGATGCTTAAATTCAATTTGAAAAATAAATTGGTTCCTTCTCTAACATATTCTCCTTGCTACCACTGCAATCTCCTCCCCAACTGTTGTCTTGAATCTTGAACAAAAGACCACAAACAGTTCTAGAAAAGCCTTCTTCCAATAGGCACTCTTCTTAATTTGTTTAGAACATAGGCTCTAGACATTCTGTGCTATTGACATCACCATAAAGCATGAACTACATATTCTTCTTCAAAGCAAATAGGGCACTTTGGATTGTCAACATCCCTTTTTTTAAAAAGGTTCAAATTAGTGGGATGACCCTCTAAGCAAGCTCTCCATAGAAATATCCTATCTGCTTGATGGACATTCATCTTCCATAGAACTGACCACACTGCACTTCTATTATTGGAGATTGAAGGTTAACCTTTTGATAGTTCTTTACAATCCTTTTGAAAGTAGTATGCACTTCTCACTATGAACTGGCCATTGGATGTCCCATTCCATATCAGTTTGTCTGGTTTATTGGTACAGCTAATTGGAATCTTCATGATGTTCTTAGCTTCCTCCCTTGAGAAAATCCTTGCAATTAGAGAAACTCTCCAGTGGTTAGTATCTAGATCAATCAACTCATTGACTTTTGCATTTTCATCTAGATCTTTAACTGCACTTTGAACTCTGAAAGTAGTGGATTTTGGAATCCACTTGTCCTTCCAGATATGAACCTCTCTTCTATTTCCAACTCTCCAAAAAGTGCCCTTCTCTAGAGGAGGTTAGACAACAAGGATGATTCTCCAAATATAGGAAGGTTTTCCACCCAGTTTAGCTTGAAAGAAATGAACCCTTGGGAAATACTTAAGTTTTAACACTTAGGAAGCAAGTGAATGAGGATCTTGGAGTAACCTCCCCCCTTGTTTAGATAGCATGGCCAAATTGAAACTTTCCAACTCTTTGAAACCCATCCCTCATACTGCCTCAGATTTCCCCATTGTGTCCTATGAGATCCAGTGGATACTCCTTTCCTTTTCTTGCTGCCCCCACTAGAAATTTTGCATCGCCTTATTAATGTCTCTAAGCAAGTTATGAGGGAGTTTAAAAGGTGCCATACTATAAGTAGGCAAGGCCTGAACAACAACTTTAAGAATAATTTCTTTGGCTGCATGTGAGAGAGAGTTGACTTTGAAGTTGCTAATTATGTGTCTGACTTTATCCATGATACTTTCAAAAGACTTAGATCGAGCTCTTCCAATTAGGGCTGGTAATCCCAGGTATTTTTCATAGGACATGCTTGATCTAATCCCTGCAATGCTGAATACAACGTCTTGAGTTTCTCTTGGGGTATTCCTACTGAATTGTATAGAGGTCAATTCTTTGTCCAAATGCCTGTTCATAGGTGTTAAGCAAGAAGATGATCCTGCTCCATTCTAGAGAATTGGCTCTGCAGAAAAGAAAACTGTCATCTACAAAGAAGATATGATTAATATGAAGTTTGCCTCTCAACAAAGGGACTCCATTGATAGCACCTGTCTTCTTTGCATTATTCAATAGGGAACCCAAAGCTTTAGCACAAATGATGAACAGGTAAGGTGATAATAGATCACCTTGCCTAATCCCTCAAGAAGGCTTGAAAAATTGGCTAAGGAATACCATTAATCAAGATAGAGTAGGAAACTGATTCAACCCCCTTCATCACTAAGTCAATCCACTGCCATGCAAAGCCCATCTTTCTCATAGCAACCTTAAGAATGCCCATTCTACACGATCATAGACCTTGCTCATGTCAAGCTTCAAGCCCATATAACCTGATTTGCTTAATAATCTGCTATTCATGGTAAGCATGGCTTCATAAGCTACAATGATATTATCCGAGATTAGTCTCCCTAGAACAAAAGCTAACTAAGTTGGTGAAATGATATCTGGAAAAATTCTTTTCAGCCTATTAGCAATTGCTTTTGAAATGATTTTATAGAGGACATTACAAAGGCTAATAGGCCTGAAATCAGACACTTTAGTAGGGGATTTTATCTTGGGAATAAGTGAAATGAATGTGTCATTGATATTAGAAACCAAAACCATACCACCAGAGATAAAGACATATAAGACAGCTTCAGTGACTTCTCTTCCAATAGAATCCTAGTGAGTTTGGTAAAAAGCAAGAGGGAAACCATCTGGGACAAGTGAAATAAGAGAGTTCATCTGGAACACAGCCTCATTCACTTCTATAGCAATGAACTTCTTTGTCAATAATCGATTCATATCATCAGTCACAACAACTTGCCTATGCCTCAAACACCTCTCACTACCTTCTAGATGATCTGTTGAAAAAAGATCCTAAAAAAACTTATGGAATTGAGCACTAATGGTTGCTAGATTGTAACCATTGAACTTGAATCATTAAGGATTTTTTAAATGGTATTCGTTTTCCTCCTTTGATTTGCACATTGGTGGAAAAACTAGTATTTTTGTCACCCTCTTTGAGCCATCTTTGCTTAACTCTCTACTTCCATTTAACATCCTCCTCTTCAAGAAGCAAGTCAACCTCCTTTTTTAACACTTTTATTGTCACCCATCTCACCTTTGTTTGTCTCTTGAAGCCTCAAGAGCTGAGAAAGTTTGGAGTTGATAGTCCTCTTAGAGTTCCCAAAAGTCACCTTACTCATGTTCATCAACCTGTCTTTACATCTTTGGTGGCCTTCTATAGCACAATTGCCAACTTGTGTGAAGCCAACATAGGTTTCTTCCATTCCTCTTTCACTAATTGCAAACATTCCTCTCTTAGTGCCCAGTTAGCTTCATATCTGAATGGTTTGTCTCCTTTGCTAGTTACATTCATATGAGAAGCCATAGTGACAATAATAGGCCTATGATATGAGCTTTAGGCTACCTCAATATTAATAGAAGAAAAAGGAAACAAATCTTGCCAGCTTGAGTTGCCAAAGGCTCGATCCAGCCTTTCCTTAGTAAACTGCCCACCTTCTCTACTCTATTGTTACTTCATGCGAACATGTCTCCCATAAAGCCTAAATCACTCAAGTCATTATCCTTCACTACTAATCTAAAATCTTCCATCTGATTGTACGGCCTGATAGCAACCCCAAACGTCTCATGTTGGCATAAAATCTCGTTGAAGTCTCCCAAGCAAACATGCCATTCTAGTAGGTGGTTTAATAGCTTTAACAAGCTTCCAGCTATCAGTTCTCCTAGAAGTCAGAGGGTTTCCATTGAAACCAATTAAGATCCAGTCATTTGCTGCTAATGGATGAGTTACTCTTAAAGAGATGTGACTCTTGGTGTATGATTCAAGTTCCACAACATCATCCCCTCTCCACAGAAAAGCAATACCTCCACAGAGGCATTTGCTGTCAATCACAAAACCATAATCAAAGCCTAATCTGGTTCTCATTGTTTCAACTTTTTCTCTATTACACTTAGTTTCAATCAGGAAGATGAAACTTGGGCTCTTATTCTTCACCAAAAGGTGAAACTCTCGAATTGTCTGAGGGTTCCCAAGCCCTCGGCAGTTCCAGCTGAGGCAACTCATTGCTGTTGGTGGGGTTGCCAAGCAACCTCCACCATTCATTTCAGGTTTAATCTCTCTCCAGGTAAGAGCATTGTTTTTGCCCTCTTGGTAAATCCTTTGAAATCATCCTCCACTTTAGACAGATTTCATCCTTTCTTGGTGACTCCTATATTAGTAGACAGCATATTATGGGCGATAGAGGAATCACAAGACTGAAAAAAAATTCATCATGGGCTCTTATCTTCCAACAATCCTTTTTTTTTTTTTTTCTTTTAGCTAGCACCTGAATCTGAGTATTAATGAAGTGATCCAGAGAACTAACTTGATCTGAGGTAGACCAGTCTTTGTTAAGCCTGACAGAAGGATAAACTGAATCTTGTTGATCCTTACCTTCAGTATCTTCCAGAAGATCCTCCTCCCTTAAGTCAACTTTCCCCTCTAGAGTCTGATTTTCCTTTCCTAAAACACTATTAGTTAAGGAAAGATCTCCAGTATCTAGAATTGACATCTCATTCGAAATTCCCTTTCTTTCTTGAATTGAGACCTTTGCTAAGTAAGGAAACTTGCCAATACAGACTTGATCCTCCTACTATTTCACACATTCCTTCATTGGTTCCTTAGATGGCTACTGAAATTCAGTACTCACCATGGCACGTTCCTTAGTGGCCCTCTTGCCAGACTTCCATTGTTGATGATTGTGATGAGGCTGTTGACCTCCATCTCCACCATACTTCTTGGATGACTCTCTAATGACTTTCAAGGGGTGGCACGAAGCCATGATCCATACTGAGGTTTCTTCTCCACTAATGAACTCATCCTTTGAACAGACTTTCTTGGCATGTATGATCACTCCATAGTGAAAGCAAAACATTGGAAGTCCTTCATATTTAAAGGATAGCCAAATTTGTTTACCATCAAAAGACAATAGTCAGATTAAAGCAAGTGTAATATCTAACTTACAGTGATCTAACAATAGTTCTCTTACCAATCATACATATATAGTAATCTGATAGTAAGTTAGAAGCTAACTTATAGTGATTGTCGTGTTTTACAAGGAAAAACATGAAACACGAGACTGTAAGTAGGTATCCTAAAAGTTAGAAACTTTATCGCTAATAACTTAGTAACATGAAAATTTCTAACTTCAAGTAAAATTACCATTTTACTCTCAACATATGAAAAAAATGACCATTTTGCCCCTAACTTAAGGATTTCACATCTTAACTCCAAAATTCACCAAACTTTACATTCCTTATGTAAATTTTGTCCTAAACTTAAATATAAAATTAGAAAAACTTGAAACAATTCATAACGATAAAAATACACCAAGGCCGAAACTCCCTTAGGCCATTTCTCTTTGATTTTTGTTGCAATTTTATCCAATTTCAAAACTAATACTTAAACCAAAATATTGCAACATAGATCATCACATCCTATACTTAGAATCATGCTTAAAACAACCAACAAAAATCCACTTCACATAAGCACAAACCATGTTAGTAAAAAGATCCAAACTTTTTAACTAAAATACAAACCCTTAAATCTCAAGGTTTTGACTCTTTAAAGAAATATCTCCAAGAACTCCAAAAGTTCAAAACGTTCTTCTAAAATGTTCATAACACATTCTTAAGAACTAACATGCTTTTGAGTCAACACATAAAATTCACCAAAAATACAAAATCTCACTTAAAGGAGCTCCAACACTTAGTCAAAAGCATAATTTTTTCTTAACTTCGATTTGATCAAACACTTGATCCAAGACACTTAGCCAAAAGTGTCACATGGCTTGCAAATATGTCCTAAAGTAGAACCAAGCATTAAAGTTAAAATCATATGGATAAAAATAAACCAACACATGTACCTAACCAAAATCATCAAACTTTTGACCCAACCGAGTATTCTCTTGCATAAAAATTCATATGTTTGAAACTAACTCAAAAAATATTCAAAATAATATCATAAAATCTATATCAAAGGCTTAGCATCATCAAATAAAATTATCAAAGTCATTGGAGTAAGATTAAACTACAAAAGATCCAAACTTTCTTAAAACATAAACTTTTTTGCTTCTTCCAGTTTCTAAGTTTTTAGATCTACGAAAATCTTCCATCAAAAGATTCAATCATGTAACGAATCCTCAAAAAACATTCATATAGACATGTTGAAAACACTCCATAAAACGTTTGGACCAATATCTGTCCATTAGCATGGTCAAAAACTCCAAAATACAACATACTATCCAATTTAACATCTAGATTGACTTTTCCATGGTTAAAATAACTTTTTCCCAACAAAATGACCACGAAATCAAACACGAAAGGTACCCACAGAAACTAAATGCAAATAGAAACAACTTTTATGAAGGAAGCTTAGTGAGATAATACTTAAAAGTGCTTCAAACAGTGAAGGCAAGAAAGCTCAAAAAATTGCTTGAGAGAGGACTCTAAGTCTTCTCTCTAAGAATGGAAATGAAAAGAGGTGCAATGAGTGAAATGATGACCTGCACGCCTAATACACTTCTGAAAAGTGAAGTATGGGCTTGAAAGATACCTTGATGGATGTCATTTGGTCATAAAAAGGTGCAAATAGTGTGTGGGAATTAACTACTGCTCCCGCCGTGTAGAAGGGTGGTGGTGAGGTGGATTTCCCCCTTACATCAAGTGACTATTTGGGGCTGTCATACGCAGAGGTTGGTCTGACATGAGTGGCTAGAAACTTTCTCTTGAAGCTTTGCTAAGGTGGCCAAAATTCGTTTGCCTCTTAAGCAAGTGGGCTGCATTTTGGGGTTTAAATAGGGTTTGGTTAGGGTTTGAGATGCTATCAAACCCAAATCCAAATTTTTCTTGGTCCAATCAAATTTTTGAAGTTTAAAGAGTTGAGCAATGAGGTCAAATTTATGGTTTGGAAACCAAGTTTAGGGTTTGGGGAAACCGTTTATAGTTTCGGTTTCAACCAAGTTTTTGAGGTTTCAATTGGATTCTAACTATTTAGGATTTCACTGGGGTTGAAATCCTTTTTGGTTTGGTACAAAATGGATATTTGGATGGAATAGGGTTTATTTATGTAGCATAATCTCACACCTTGATTTCCTTAACATTTCCATCTCATGGTTCATCTTGGTGTCAAGTGTCCAATACTATTAACCAAGTGTGACTAAGATCTTGCCAAGTGTTCAAATAAAACTTTTCTAACCTACTTTGGACATTCCACATTGTGATTTTAGAAAAACTGCACTTGGTGCTACTATCAAAGTTACTATTCACTTCGAAAAAGTGAAAAATAAACTTTACACTGAAAGTGTCTAAATATACAAACTAACCTAACTGTTCAATTTATTATTAAAATTCAATTCTGAAGTGCCTCAAAATTAGGGGTGTAAATTTTAACCAGAAAACCGGTTCAGAACAGGTTTCTAAAATGCCAAAACTGGCTTGAACCAGTCCGGTTCCATGATTTTTAGGACCGGACCGGTTCTATTTATTATATATTTAAATTAATTTTTTAGATATTATATATAATATTTTTTATATTATATATAATATATAATAATATAAATTAGAATTATATATAAGATAATGTTATTATAATTTATAGCATAAAATTTTAATCTTTAACATGAAAATTTATTTGATCATATGCTTTAAACATAATATATATATTAATAACATTTTATGGCCTAATAAACTCTTAACATATTCTTTTTGATAAATACATCATACATTAGTAATACTAATAAACATTAATATATTAATTACATTTCACTTTAATTAATTAGTATACAATAGTATACTAATGTATATTAGTATATTAGTGACATTTTACGCCCTAATACTAATACTATTAATATTAGTAATCCAGTTTAAGACTATATATAAAGAACTATATAAATCATTATAGTATTAGTAGTTAAACTAATACTATATCACTGTAAGTCTATATGATACTATAGTGAATCAGTGATATAGTAAAACTAATATTATTAGTGAATAAGTGATATATTGATAGTTATACTAATACTATTATATAGTTATAATAAATTAAAATCACTATAAGTCTATAACAAATACTAATATATAGTTATAAATTTATACTAATCAGTAATCACTATAACTATAACTATAACTATAACTAATATAGTTATACTAAATCACTATAACTAATTTTAATATATAGTTATACTAATACTATTAGTGAATTAGTGATATATTGGATTTGTAATTTGTTGGACTTTTAAACTTGTAATTTAGACTTTTGGACTTATTTTATTTCATAGCAGAATTTTCTTTTTATTGCAGATTTTTTGTTTTCAATTTTTGTAGCAGTTATATTTATAGGCTTATAACAGAATTGTTTTTTTTAAGCAGATTTCTTGTTTAAATTTTTGTTTTATGGCAATTTTTTATAGCAGAATTTTTTTACATAGCAGATTTTTTTATAAAGCAGATTTTTTGTAGCAGAGTTTTTTTTACATAGCATATTTTTGTAAATAGTAACAATTTTTTGATAAAACAGCAGTTTTTTTTTTTTTAATTTTTATAAACAGATTTTTTTTATGAGAAATTTGTATTTTATTAAAACCAGACCAGAAACTGGTAAAACAGGAGGTACCAGTTTAAGAGGGTAACCGGTGCGTAATCAGTTTTGGAAAATGCAAAACCAGTTCGGTCCTAAATTTTGTCCAAAACTGGACCGGATCAGACCGGTTACACCCCTACTCAAATAAACTTTCGAACAAGCGTTTCGAAAATGGTTTTATCTCGCCATAAAATCCTAAATATATCTTTGAGTCAAATGGCGCAGACCATATCGTATTCTAACACTTCTAACTATCTCAAATAAATAAAATCGCGCTTCTGGTACCATAATGAGTTATAACACTGACTATGCTGCCAAACTAAATCTACGCGATTGGTCAATTTGTGGAAACTTACGGACTTTTAATGAGATTTCTAAAGCCTATAGAAATTCCTAAAGCCATAAAATTTCTAGCGGGCTGTTACATTTAGACTTTATAACAATCCCATTTAATTTTCGCTGCAAATTAATTGTAGATTTTTGTTGAGAATATGAGCTCACACTTATTATCACTACATGAGAGGAGTGAATGACCTGAGCAACCAATATCCCATCGTCGTGGTCCTTGCCGAGGTGGGGGCCAAGTCACCACATTCTAAATTTGCATTCTTCAAAAAAATTAATAACTTTACATCTAATATTTCTATATGTTGCAATTAGAAGAAGAAGTTGACTATGGAAACAAGCTATATAGGAATTAAGTTATGTGTCAAAGATAAACTAAGTTTTAAATTTTTGTTAATAGTTTTACTTAGATAACTACAAATCTCGAAAGAGAAATAAAATAATGTGCATATCATTGTATTCTAATTTTCTTGAAATAAAACTAAATTGAAAATATGCAACAACCCCAAAATTCTACTTTGATGACAATTGTGGATGTAAAACGAGTGTGATGGAAAACTCATGTGACAACTTGTGTCAAATTTTGTTGTAACTTGTTCAGTGTTAAGTGGCTAAAGAAAACTGATAAAATGACATGGGATTGAAATCAGCTCAACATGGCTTGAGCTAAGCTTCATACAAAAAGTTCACTCGACCTGCGCTCGAGCCATTGCTCAAGTGAAGCTTATGCAAAGAGTTTGTTCGCCACTCGCTCGACATGGCGCTCTAGCGGAAGTTCACACAGAAAGTCCACTCGACACCCATTCGACATGGCGCTCAAGCGGTAGCCTAGACAGAAAGTTCGCTTGACATGCCCTCGACAGAAATCCACTGGTATGAATTTCCTTTGGCCAGAAGGGATTCCAGAGTCGCTTTCGAAGCAGAGATCAAGAGGTTCTCGTGGTGAAGCTATAGAAAGGCTGGAAGTCCGGAGCTGCATGCGTGCAGAGATCGAGTGGGTCACTCGTGTTGTTGTAAGCCATATTTAGCTACTACTAGGGTCTAATGAGTGTTTCTAAATTGGTTATAACAAACTTAATTTCTATAGTGGATTTTTGGTTGTGACTTACACCCAGAGTGGTTTTAAATTTTGAAGATGTTCTTCGAATGAGTTTCCACTTAGTGACCACATTGCTGTGTTGATTATTTTTCTGTGAATTGTTTCATTGATTGATTGTTTGTTTGACAATATCTTTTTTTTTTTTTTTATAGGAAATAGACTTCATTTCATCCATTAAGGAAGTTACAGTTGTGACTAGTCAATACAAAGAAAAACATTGAATACAAGCCAAACTACATATCTGTTGTACGCCTCCCTGTACACAAATTACTTTGCAACGAACATTGTCTAAACTTCTAGGACTCTCTGTATAGAAACAGAGATAAAACACATCCCTACCTCCAAACGGAGTAAAGGGTATCCCAACCACCCTCATCGTCCAAAATAGGAGAGGTATCCCAACGAATCCCATCCTCCATAAGGAGAGGGGTATCCAACCATCCAGCTATGGACATAAGTCCAATAGCCTATTTCATCTTTATTAATAATTAAACAACAAAAAAACTACAATACAGAACACAACAAAGCCAACAAAACCACGAGCATCGGTGTGAGTCCTGACGGCACGCTCACCACAAGCATCAGCTTCATGAGCCTAGACAACACGAGCACCTAGCTCTCGTACGACCACCTGACGTACGATCACCGGCCGTAACATCGTCTGCCCCTCTTGACCAGCTCTTGCCGTGGGATGGAGGCCAAATCTTCGTCATGGGGTGGAGATCTCCCACGATCTGGCTCATAACAATAGCTCGAGGGGTAGGGCCGTGCCGGACAGGGATGGAGGCCCGAACAAAAATACAGAAACCACTCAAAAACAAAAACAAAAGCAAAAATACAGAAAAGAGAGAAGAAAGATCAAAATGAAATGAAAATATATACAAGAAGGAGGTGAGAGGGAAGGAGCCAAGCTTCCACCCCCTGAAGCTAGGTTCAGGATTGGAGTCTTTTTAGAGAGAAGGTAGAGTTTCTCTCTCTACAAGGTTATTCTCGCACTACTCCACTTGTTTGACAATATCTTTAAATAGCCCAGTAAAATTGAAAAACACATATTCACCCCTTCTAGGTGTTGTGTTAGGTTAGAACCACTAATGTTTCAATTCGTATCAGAGCGGGTTCACTCCACTTGTTCCTTAGTGTGATCCTGCATCAGTGGTTAGAATGGATAGGTCTTAATAACCCTCATCACCACCATATTTTGATGGCAGTAGCTATGCCTATTAGAAACTTCAAATGAGAGCTTTTCTAAAATTCATAGATGAAATAGTATGGTTAAATATGGCAAGAGGGTGGAAACAACCTATTACAATCGTTGATGGACTTGAAATTCTCAAAACAGTTGAAGATTGCACAAGAGATGAAATAAATGATTGTAATTGGAATAGCAAATGCCTGATGCGATTTTCATGACTATTTCACATGAGGAGTTCAAGCAAATCTCCATGTGTGAAACTAGCAAAGAGGCATGGGATATTCTAGAAATTACCCATGAAGGTACTAGGGCTATAAAGAGTTCCAAACTTCAAATGTTGACCACCAACTTTGAAGAACTTTGAATGAAAGATGATGAAACCTTTGACGAGTTCTATGTTAAACTTAATGACATTGTCAATTCAAATTTTAATCTAGGTGACAAAATTTCTGAAAATAGAATTGTGAGAAAGGTCCTCATACCTAAGAGATTTTTCCCCAAGTCACAACAATAGAAGAGAGCAAAGACTTGGACAACATGAGAATTGAAGTGTTGGTGGGATCACTTTAAAGCTATGAGTATACTTTTTCACAGTCAAAGAAAAACAAGCCCATTGCTCTCAACAAAGTTAGAGAAGAGTTAGATGAATCATCTGATGAATATACCATGAGTGATAAGGAAATAGTCTTTTATGCTAGAAAATTCAGTAAATTGTTTACATCTAGAAATGGCAAGAATCAAGGAAAGAACAATAAGATTTTTGAAAAATTTAAAGGAAGTTCTAGTGTAGCAAACAGGGAAAGGAATTCTAAGAAAGACACTAGAGTTACCAAGGACAAGATACCATCAAACACATAAGTGTCATGGTTTTGGACGCATTCGCGTTGAGTGTGCTAATTATAAAAAGGCCAAAGGAAAAGCAATGGTTGCTTCACTGAGTGATAACGAGTCTGAGTCAAGTGACTCATTTGAAAATTCTCCTTGAGAAGAAAGTTTTAATTACATGGCTTTCGCCTTCTCTGTTGGTGGCAAAAGTTGTAACAATGAGAATGTGTCTGATCACGAGATGGTGTCTGAAAATGAATCTGGATATGAGGATGAATTAAATCTTGAGAAGTTAGAACTTCGCAAAAGTGAAAAAGAGTCTCTTCAAGAAAAACTAGATGAAGTCATAAGTCTAACAGATCAATTACAAACAAGAAATGTTTCACTTGAAGAAAAAGTCAAAATTTTGGAGAGTCAATTGATCTTGTCAAACACTAAACTTCAGAAATTTTCAAATGGGACACAAAACTTGATAAACTCCTGAGTCTAGGGAAGTCATCTAGTGACAAGAGTGGCCTAGGCTATATTGAAGAAGGATCTCATGCACCTTCTACTTCTCCAGCCTCTCTTGCCAATGTGGGAAAAACAATGTTTATTCCTGCTTCTTCTGAAAATAGAACTACTCACCTATTTGAGAAAGGGAAGAAACCCATACATATGCTTAATTTTGTTTCACCTCCCAAGAGTAAAAAAGCTCACAAAACGAGCCCTATATGCCATCATTGTGGAAACATTGGTCACATTCAACTAAATCTCATGCACCTTCTACTTCTCTAGCCTTCTCAAAGAAAGGACGTTGGAGTTTATGGAGTCAATTCATGGCCTTAAACAAACAAACTGATATGATCAATGTGAAGTAAGACCAATTGACTGCAAGCACGAGGGCTAATAAGGTGAATTCTCCAAAAAATTGAAAAGTGTGGATGTAAAAGGAGAAGAGGGACACATGTCATGTAGCACACATTGCTCTAAAGACTAGGGACACCTCCTTGTGGTACTTTGATAACGGTTGTTCTAGACATATGTCTGGTGATAGAACTTGGTTTAAAACTGTTGAAGATTATAAATGTGGAACAATGACATTTGGAGATGGTGATAAAGCTGATATAATTGATCAAGGTGAAATTGAAGTTCCTGGATTACCTATCTTGCATGATGTCTTGTTTGTTGATGGCTTGAGAGTGAATCTACTTAGTATAAGTCAAATGTGTAATAATGGTGTTAAAGTTTACTTTTCAAAAGCAATGTGATTTGTTTATGATAATGATGGGAACTGTGTGATGATGGGAGTTAGGACTTCTAATAATTGTTATGGTATTGTTCCTAGCTCACAGTACAATTGCAATACTACTAAGAGCAATGCTACTGATCTTTGGCATCAAAGACATGCTCATGTAAATCATAGAGACTTATCTAAGATCTCAAAAGAAGTGGTAGTAGGATTACCTGAGCTGGGTGAAGTGGAATATTCAATCTATGGGCCATGTTAATTGGGGAAACAAGTCAGAGCAACTCATAAGAACACAACAACCATCCAGACCAAACAACCGTTGGAGTTGTTACACCTTGATCTTATGGGACCCTCTAGGACCGAGAGTCTAGGGGGAAAGAAATACATACTAGTGGTGGTAGATGATTTTACTAGATACTCTTGGGTAGAGTTCTTGAGAGAAAAGAGTGAAGCTTCTGACTTGATTAGAGCACTATGTAAGAAACTTCAAAATGAATAGGGAAATCCCATAGCTAGAATTAGGAATGATCATGGTACAGAATTTGAAAATTCAAGTTTTGAGAGATTATGTGATGAAGAGGGTATACGTCAAGAATTCTTTGCACCTATCACTCCACAGCAAAATTGAGTGGTCAAAAGAAAGAACAGAGCCATCCAAGAAATGGCATGAGTCATGATGCATGGTAAGAGCATGCCTACTGACTTATGAGGAGAAGCTGTGAACACTACATGTCATATTA
>QEOT01005007.1:65675-77662 GCA_003123785.1 Pterocarya stenoptera
AGTGACAATTTGCAAAGGTTTTGCAATTGAGAATTACTTGTAACTAATCTTTAAATAATAAAATTGACTTTTTTGGGTTTGGCTGCCCTGTAAGGTTTTACCTTTCAGGAGTTCTTCAAAGGGTTTCCCTTCGTAATCAAATTTGGTGTAACACACTTTATTTGCTTTATGTATTTGATTGATTATCAGATTATTTCATTATTGATCACTAACCAATTTATTGATTGAATTGGTAGAACGTTGTATTGAAATACAAGGGTACTTGGGTAATTACAATTGGCAACTCAGAAATTGGATGAGATGTTGAGCATTCAAAAGTCCGGCTGTGATCGCATGGGTTTGGGGTAGACGACTTCCCAAGGCAAAGAACTTCTAGCCTCATCATCTGTTGCCACTACTTCTGAAGGTATTATCTTTGTTAAAGGAAGCCAAGGTGTGGATGCTCCAAATAAAGCCGTGTCGAAATTATACAATCCAAGAGCCTCTCATGAAAGATCAATGTCAAAGAAGCTTAATCGAGGTAAGTTTGTTCCTACTTGTTATCATTGTGGTATTTTTGGTCATATAAGGTCACGTTTCATTAACTTGAGTAAAGTGTAGGAAAAAGAAGGAGAAATAAAATTTATAAGTAAAAGAATTTAGAAAATAAGGTTGAAGAATTGAGTCATCAAATCACCCTCCACAAGCCTAAAACTTGGTGAACTAGCAGAATTCTGTCTTCCCAATAAAGGAAAAAGTGTGCAAAGTGGGTGGTTAAATAAGATATCGCGTCACATTAATTGATAGGACCACCTGCATGTTCTTGCACTCGTTGCATGTCATTAGTTTAGGACATACATTCACCTTCTTTTATTTGTTTAGTTTAGTCGAGTTGTCTTCCATTTTTTTTGTTTTGTTTGGTTTGGTTGCCTTCTATTTTTTTGGTCTGTATCTCAATTTGATTTTTTTTTTCAGTTGAGCAAAGTTCATGTCTGGTGTGCTAAGTCTTGAGTACTCAGGTCTTCACACTTTCATTCCTTAAGCTGAAGCAGCTCTCTATTGTGTGCAGTCAACTTTGTGTATGTTAACCTTATGGTTCATCTTGACAAAGTCAAATTATAACGCACTGTGAAGAACTTACTTTCACATTCTTTATTATTATGTTCCATAATTGTTTAAGAGGTGCTCATCAAAGGGGGAGTCTATGCCTTAAATTGACTAATATTAGTTGAACCTAGTACTGAAAGCAAGAGATCTCCCCTTGCTGTACATGAATGTTTGATCCATATAAAAAAGGTCGATGCTTACCCATTGCGAAAAAAGACAAACACCCTACACGGATCTATCCCTTAAGTCCTTACAGAAAAAATCGTTGCTCTAATCATTGCAGAAAAATATGAGCAATAAAAATGGACATATCAAGGATTGTGCAAACTTGTGTTTGAAGGAGATACTCTTTCAAGTATCTAGGCCCTAGCATAAAGTTTGACTTTTAATGTGAGAGACAATCTCTTGGGAGTATCTATAGAAAGAAATAAATCAAAAAATATATAATTAAAAAAAAATGAAAAAAATGAAAATTTCATATATATGATTCATTGAAGTAAGTATTCTCACTCACACACCCACATGAACTTTTTGATATTGATGAATTTATGAGGTGTGAACAACCATTGTGATTGTTGCAAATAAGAGAGTGTATCTTATTTTTGGCTATGTGAGTGACACGATGCTTGGACTTGTGATGCACTTAGGCATGTACATTAACTCAATTTTTAAAAAAAATCAAAAATATTGTGTGCTCAATAATTAGTTTTGATTTGTTTATTTTTTAAATTCTTTGGTGTGTTGAGTTGTTTGGCATATTTTGTTTATTTTGCATTCTAGTTTGGGACATGTGTTTTGGCTTCAGTAGGAGTGAGGCCTTAGTATTTGAGTCCCAGTGTGACTTTGAGATAGAGCCTCGTGCAAGACACATTAGGCCATTAAGTGACTTAGGTCACTTAGTTCCCATGATAGGCACCCACCCCCCGATATTCTCACTCACGGCTCTTCACTAATTCTGCCCTAGTCGAACACTATATTACACGTCTCTCATGATTTTGACTTGATGGTGTGTTCAAAATTGAGGAGACCTCATTCGTTATATGACTCTCAGTCAAGGTAAGTGATCTCTTCGATTAGCTTCTCCCTTTCTCTAGTTCTAGTGTTTGGCGCACACTCATTTACGAAGTAGTGGTGTTTGGTTTGATTTGTGACTTGAGATTTGAGATTCCTGATGCTAGAGATGTGAATAAGTGTATTTTGTGAAGTGGGTCAGAATTTTTAATGTATTGAGGAAGGAGTTTTGGTGGTTAATGCTTTATACACTTTGGTTTTCATGCTATGCGCACCAAGTGTTTGATTTTTTGTCTCATCCAAATTTTCTCATGCATTTGTCAATTTCTTTACATGCATTCATGTTCATTGTAGAGTTGAGGTTCTTCATATTTGTGGGAGGGTCTTCTCAGGAATTTTATTCTCATATTCCACACGATATTTAGCATTGATATGTGTCTGATGATGAGGAGGTTTAAGATTTGTCAGATTAGTGACAAAAAAGGGGAGATATTAGAGGAGCAGAGGAGCAAATTGATATTATTTTTTTTTTTGTATTGTAAAATTTAGGGGGAGTTGAAGTAAGTGTGTTGTTGAGGGGGAGTTGAATGGATTTTTGTTGTTTTGTTTAACAAATTATAATATTGAGGGGTAGAACTAAATTCTAGTTTTTAATTCTAATTCTGGACATAATTTTGATGTTGGACTAGAACATGGTTAGACTTTGAATTTGATTTTAAATCTTGTGAATTTTGATAGTATTAATCTTAGTCACTGTTCTATATCAGTATTTTTTATTCTTGATTATTTGCTTGAAATTTCTACTTGGCTTCTTGGTCTGCTGTTTGTGCAGTTGATAGATTTATATTACATTCATCAAGTTGGATTTGTCACCAATCCACCAAAGGGGGAGATTGTAGATGCAAGACATTCATCAAGTTGGCTTTGTCACCAATCCACCAAAGGGGGAGATTGTAGATGTAAAAGTTTGGCTAAAACTAGGTGACTAAGTTTATAAGTTTGGATATGACTAAGTCAATAAGATGATAGAGTTTATCTTACTTTGATTTGTAATTTGGATAAATGTAAAATACTTTAACTTTATCTATGGCTATTTTGATTTTATCTAGAGGTTGTTAGATAATGTTTTAGATAAGTCAAGAGTGTATGTATCCGAATTATAAGGAGTCTGAAATTATCCCGTGAAGAATTTGAATGGAAACTACAACAGCTAAGAAGACTTAGTGCTAGGTGTCAATAGACGCGTCAGCAAAGTTTTTCGCAGCAAAGTCCTTCTGTCAGCAGAGTCCTACAACAAATCAACTTCCTACCAAACTCATTCCGTCAACAGAGTCCTACTGTAGATCAAACTCCTATCAGATTGTTTAAGGGATCCTACTAGTTAGGATCTGGAGAAATTTCGGCCTTAGAGATTTTGGAGAGTCTTTCCGAGTGCTTATGTGTGAGAAAATTCGTAAGCGAATTTTCTAGTTATTTTTCTCTCATTGAGTGAGTACTTACTCCATTTTGGAGATTGACTGATCGAGTTCTGCTATTGGAGTTCTAGTAGAGAAGTCAATACTTGAAGATCGTCAGAGGTTCTAGTTGCTACTGTGGTAGAGGCAAATGGGTCGTTTTTCTGGTTAAGTAAGAGTGTCAATTTGCAAAGGTTTTGTAATTAAGAATTACTTATAACTAATCTTCAAATAAGAAAATTTACTTTTCTGGATTTGGCTGCCCCGTAGGATTTTACCTTTGAAGAGTTGTTCAAAGGGTTTCCCTTCATAACCGAATTTGGTGTAACACTTTATTTACTTTATGTTTTTGATTGGTTATCAAATTAATTCATTATTAGTCACTAACCAATTTGTTGATTGAATTGGTAGAACGTTGTATTGAAATACAAGGGTATTTGGGTAATTTCATATATCCTAATCTTCCTCTAGCTTAAGATTGCAACATTTTGTCAACAAGAGGGCAAGCCATTTCGATATTTTTGCTCAAGGAAGAAAAAACAAAAACAAAATAGGGTTTGCTTCTTGATTCTCTAAATCACAGTACCCTTTTTTATTAGAGCACTAGGAGCTAATTGTCTGAAGTTGTTTGAGCATGATCTTCTTCGATTACTAATTTAATGAAAAAATATATATAAATGAAAGAAAACTAAATATCATAGACAAATAGAAAAGAGGAAATGTTATATACGAATTAGAAGACAAAAATATTCTAGAACTACTTTTTATCTTTAAAATTTCACTGTATTTTTAAGTATTTTAAATTTACAGTCATTTAACACATAAATGATGACATGCATCAATCAAAAGAAGACAAAATACTATGAATGTGTAATAGATCAAACTAGGGAATTAAGGATAAATGCACAATCTGGTGAATATATCATATGTATTTAGTAGAAAAAGATAGTACTCTCTTCGAGGGGAGCTTCTCCATAGATGAAAACAGAAATAACAAAAGATTCTTCACGTTCGACATGCCTCTCTCGACCGTTACTATGCCTAGATATACTAGTAAGATTAAAAGACAGAATTACCCTTATAGTATTCGGTTGCAGACTTAAGGAATTAAACTAACATAAAAGAAGAAATGGATCAGGCCCTCTCGGCCCATACGCAGCCCACATGAGTATCGGTCTTCTAGCTATGGTCCGTATCCATAACCCGAGCCCTCACGCTTACACAACATAACCCATTACATAAGGCATGGGATAACCCTAAGTGCCGACATTCTCCTCTTCAGACTACTCAAAGGATTTCCTGCTTTGTGCTTTCGGCGTGTAACAACTCTCCCCCCCATCAAAAGACCTTGCCCACAAGGTGTGGGTAATCGGTGCAAAGCTGTGTGTAGGGTTCCCATGAAGCTTCATCTGGCGATTGACCAGTCCATCGAACCAAAAGTTCCACGACCGGTAAGTTTCGAACTTTCTTCAATCTTCGGTTTATGATCTCTTCTGGTTCTGGTTTCACAATACCACGTTTGTCGATGGGTGGAAGGGTGGGAATGATACTGACTTGGGGTCCCAATTTCTTTTTCAGTTGAGAGATGTGGAAAACATCGTGTAGTTGGGCCAATGGAGGAAGTTGAATTCGGTAGGCCACTTCACCTACGCGTTGAAGCACCTGGAAGGGGCCGTAAAATCGAGGTGGAAGTTTCAAACTTTGGTGGTGGCGCAGTGAGGACTGTCTATAGGGTTGGAGCTTGAGGTAAACCCAATCACCGACTTGAAATTGTTGTTCTTTTCTATTTCTATCTGCATATCTCTTCATCCTTTCTTGAGAACTGACCAGATTTTGTTTCAACAGGGCCCAAAGCTGATCTCTTTCACGCAAGGTAACCTCCACTTCCTCCAATCTTGCTGTGCCTGCTGTGTAACTGGTTAGCTTAGGAGGTGTGTAGCCATATAGGGCCTGAAAGGGAGTTAATTTACTCAAAGCATGTTGGCTCGAGTTGTAGCACTATTCGGCCAAAGGCACCCACTTAGACCACTCCTTAGGTCTATCACATACATAGGATCTCAACTAGTTCTCTACCTATTTGTTTATAGCTTCGGTTTGGCCATCTGTTTGCGGATGGTACGCTATGCTAAATGCCAACTTAACTCCTTGTAGGGAAAGGAGTTCCTGCCAGAATCTGCTAGTGAATGTAGGGTCTCTATCTGATGTAATAGAGTTGGGCATCCCATGTAGTTTGAAAATATGTTTGAGGAAGAGTTGGGCGATGGTCTTAGCCGTATATGGGTGTGAAATAGGGATAAAATGGGAATATTTCGTAAACCTGTCAACTACAACCCATAAGACAGTAAACCCACCAGAGTTGGGTAATCCTTCCACAAAGTCCATGGTAATGTCAGCCCATGGAGTTGAGGGAATCGGTAGGGGTTGGAGTAACCCACTAGAAAGAGTGTTGTCCACCTTGACAGTTTGGCAAATGTCACAATCTTTTAAGAATTTCCTCACATCTAATTTCTGACCAGGCTAATAAAAATCCTTCTTAACCCTGTAAAGGGTTTTGTCAAAGCCCAAATGACCCCCTATGGGACTCCCATGTAGTAAATCCAGTAACTTATGGATAAAGAAATGAATTGCAGGAATATACACTCTGTTCTTATAAAACAGTATGTCACTCTTCACTGTGTAAGGGGGCTGCAACTGCCCCCACTTGTGTTTCTCCCAAAGAGCCTTACTTCTGTCATCACTAGAGTATAAGGCCTTTATCTCATTCATCCAGTCCCAATTTGGAACAGAAATAAGAGATACAATCACCTCAGGTTCCCCTTCTTGCCTAGATAAGGCATACGCCACAAGATTCTCTTTCCCTTGCTTGTATTCTACCACAAAGTCATATCCCATGAGCTTAGCAATCCATTTTTACTGCATAACTGTCCCAACTCGTTGGTCAAGTAAGAATTTCAAACTTTGATGATCCGTTTTGATAATAAAGGCCTGGCCCAAAAGGTAATGGCGCCACTTTTGAACTGCTGAAACTAGGGCTAGAAATTCTTTCTCGTATGTTGAAAATTGGAGGGACCTTCCTTTTAAAGCTTGACTAAAAAATGCAAGAGGCCTCCCTGTCTGCATAAGTACTGCCCCTATGGCCTCACCCGACGCATCACATTCAATTATAAAGGGTTTTTGAAAGTTAGGCAGGGCTAAGACTGGAGGTTCAGTCATGGCTGTTTTGAGTGTGTTAAAGGTTGTTTGGGCTTCCTCATCCCAAGTAAAACTGTCTTTTTTGAGTAAACTAGTCAGTTTTGCTGCTACAGCTCCATATCCCCCCACAAACCTCCGATAATAGCCTGTGAGGCCTAAGAACCCTCGTAATGCTTTAAGGGACTTAGGTGGTGGCCAGCTCAACATAGCCTTTATCTTCTCTGGATCTGCCTTGACCCCTGGCCAGAAATTAAATGGCCCAAATATGCAATTTCCAGGCAACCAAAATCACATTTACTCATCTTAGCATACAGCTGGTTGTCCCTTAAAATGTCAAAAGTGAGCTGTA
Source organism: Pterocarya stenoptera (assembly GCA_003123785.1). NCBI lineage: Eukaryota > Viridiplantae > Streptophyta > Magnoliopsida > Fagales > Juglandaceae > Pterocarya > Pterocarya stenoptera. The sequence goes on from QEOT01005007.1 coordinate 72,768, forward strand.
GGTGTTGTAGGTGAGCCTCCTCATCCCTGCTATAGATCAAAATATCAAAAAAAAAAAAACCAAAATAAACTTCCGTAAATGAGGTTTAAAAACCTGGTTCATCAAACTTTGGAAAGTGGAAGGCGCATTGGTTAAACCAAATGGCATCACCAAAAATTCGTAGTGCCCTTCGTGTGTACGGAATGCAGTTTTAGGAACATCTTCAGTTTTTACCCGTATTTGATGACATCCCAACCTTAGGTCGAGTTTAGAAAACACTTTGGCCCCATGTAGTTCATCCATTAATTCTTTCACCACTGGAATTGGGTATTTATCCTTCACTGTGACATGGTTAAGAGCACGATAGTCAACACATAAATGCCACGTACCATCTGCCTTCCTTACCAATAACACCGGAGATGAATACGGGCTTTGGCTAGGTCGAATAACACCAGATTCTAGCAACTCTTTTATGATTTTTTCTATTTCATCCTTCTGAAAATATGGGTAGCGGTAGGGTCTCACAGAAATGGGTTGAGTACCAGGTAATAGGGTGATACTGTGGTCTTGAGATCGAGTTGGTGGAAGGCCAGAAGGGAGGGCAAAGATGTCAGGATAAAGGTGAAGAAGGTGCTGTATGGGTTTAGGAACAGTGGTAGGTGTTTGGGTTTGTGGAATCTGTTCAATGAGCTGTAGTAGAACACCTTTTTTCTCCAAAGCAGTAGCTTTATTGAGGGGTCCTTCTTCCATTAAAGTGCTGACTCGCAGCCCCTTTAAAATGATCACAGTGTCCTGGTAATTAAACTGCATAGTGAGATTATGGAAATTCCATAAAATTGACCCTAGCCCTGGTAACCATTGCACACCTAGCACTACATCACAACCTGCCAGCACTAACAAATACATATCCACAGAAACCCTCATGTCTTGGACAACCATTGGAACACCTTTAATTCTGCCCTCACTTTGAACTTGGTCTTCATTTGCCACTTTCACTCTAACTTTGTCATTAGTTAACACATGTAGGGAAAGTTTAGATAAAAGAGAAGGGTCCAGGAAGTTGTGGGTACTTCCGGAATCAATAAGAATAGTCACTGGTTGGTTACCAATTCTGCCCACCACTCTCATAGTTTTAGGGTTCAAGGACCCTACAATAGCATGTAAAGTGATTTCTGGAACCTCACTAATACTATCTGGTGTGATCTGGTGCTCTTGCTTCTTAGTGTCAATGTCTACTAATTCATAATTCTCCTCAATCTCTTCAATCAAATAGAGCTTTGGACTTGAACATTTGTGACCTGGAGCCCACTTGGAGTCACAAGAATAACAAAGGCCTTTAGCCCTTCGCTCCCTCATTTCAGTTTGACTCACTTTATGGACTGGAACAATGGCTTTGGGATGGTTTTGATGAGTATCTGTGGTTTGGGGCTGCTGGAAGGGTTTAAGGTAGGATGGTTGATGTGTTTGTGTGGCTGTTTGGTAAGGTAGGTTTCGGTATGGGCTCTTTCGTTGCAGAAAATTTTTTTCCTCTTCCATTTTTGCAAGTCCATAAGCTGTAAGTAAATCAGTGGGAGTAAACATTTTAATTGACACCCTTATATCATCCCTAAGGCCACTGAGAAAGCAACTGAGCTTGTAAGTCTCAGATAACCCACGCAGCCTGTTAGACAAGGCTTCAAAATCAGTTTTGTAATCATCCACACTACCCTTCTGCCTCAACTTAACCAATTGTTCCATTGGATCATCATAAGTGGTTGGACCAAATCTGACTACTAATGCCTTTACAAAGGCCTCCCAGCTAGTTAATCTCCCAGATTCTTCTAAGTCTTGAAACCACACTAATGCCTTCCCTTCCATGTGTAGGGATACTAAACGTAGTTTATGGTGAGGAAGGATATTATGATAGGTAAAAAAATGATTTACCTTAAATAACCATCCATGGGGGTTATCCCCTTGAAAAACTGGAAAATCCAATCGAATGGACCTTGGTTGGAAGTCTGCATTGTGAGTAACCGGTTGTGCCTCTTGATTTTCCAGATTCTGATTGTTATGTTGTTGACTGGATGACTCACCTGATATAGTGTTCTTCACACTGTGCAGATCTGCTGCCATACCAGAAAATTGCTTCAGCATTGTCTCCATCTGCCTCCGCATAGCTAGCATCTCCACGCCTACTGTATTAAACTGGCTCTCCGTGTTCTTAATGTGTTGTTCTGTAGCTTTCCTTTGAGCATTGAGTCCTTCTTGTAAATCCTTCATGCGAGTATTCTCAGCCATTGTAAACAGGGCAGGAAAGGGGCTCTGGATACCACTTGTAATAGATCAAACTAGGGAATTAAGGATAAATGCACAATCTGGTGAATATTTCATATGTATTTAGTAGAAAAAGATAGTACTCTCTTCGAGGGGAGCTCCTCTATAGATGAAAACAGAAATAACAAAAGATTCTTCACGTTCGACATGCCTCTCTCGGCCGGTACTATGCCTAGATATACTAGTAAGATGAAAAGACAGAATTACCCTTATAGTATTCGGTTGCAGACTTAAGGAATTAAACTAACATAAAAGAAGAAATGGATCAGGCCCTCTCAGCCCATACGTAGCCCACATGAGTATCAGTCTTCTGGCTGTGGTCCGTATCCATAACCCGAGCCCTCACGCGTACACAACATAACCCATCACGTAAGGCATGGGATAACCCTAAGTGTCGACATCTCCTCTTCAGATTACTCAAAGGATTTCCTGCTTTGTGCTTTCGGCTTGTAACAGAATGAAAATTAAAATAAGAAATAAATAAATAAAAACAGTTCTTTTAAGAATTTAAAATTCTTTAACTAATTGCCATAACGGCAAACGTCACTAATATATATTAACAAAGGAAATGTTTTCAACAAAGGCTAATAATATAATGGCTGATGTTTTGAACAGTTCTTTAAAACATTTCCTTTGTTCATATATGAACAAAGGAAATGTTTTGAAAATTATATACGTACCTAATGGATTGCGCAGTACAGTGTTTCATTTACATTGAAGTTGGTTGATAAGATCATCAAATTAAAGCATCAAATTAATTTAGTAATAATTGATAAGATCATGGATCACACGCTGATGAATATTTACAGATGAGAATAAAGAAAAGATAAAAATAATATTTAAATGAAGTAGCTAGATAAATATATAAGGATTGAGATCATGTATGGTGTTTGATCTGCAAGTGATTTACTCCTAAACAAGTAGTGATTCTGATTTTGAGAGTAGAAAATCAATACTTTATATTGAATTTGATATAAGTTTAGCAAACCATTTATGAGAAGCCTAGCTATTTTAATCCATATAGAGACATTGTCATTTTGGATATTTAATTTGTCCTCCCCCCGCTCCATTCTATAAAACAGGAGAGAGAAATAGTCACAAAGACTTTGTCATATAAATCTTATTATATTAACAATAATAAGTTATATTAACAATAGCTACCAGTCATCCAACATCCATAATTTTCGCAATAAGTGAGATTTGAAAATGCCTCAAATTATTACTCACTTATTATATGATTTGGATCAGCTAGTGTTCTTGAACGAAGTATAGAGTTTAGAGTGGAGAGAGATTAGACGTATGAAATAAACTTCACGGCATATATAACAGAGAAATTTTGTAATATAAATTAATCCATAATTGGTGCAGGATGACGTGACATTTTGATGGATTTTTACCGATATTTTACCCGAGGAATTGATTTGATCAAAGTTAAAAGTTTGGAGAGTATAAAATACAAATTCAAAGTTGGATCAATATATCTAAAGAGCAAACCACATGGACTAAAATAATATTTAACCCAAAAAAAGAAAAAGAAAAAGGAACCATTCAATTAAGTTATATCCTGGCATGCATGCAGTCAGCTTGTCCAATATGGTCTTCAACTAAACACCAACCTCAACGGTCCCAATAGAAAAAAGACAAGCTGCAAAATTGGAACAAGATCTAGTCTTAACTTATTGATAGCTCATGAACAATGTGAACATGAGTAATATAAAACGAAAGCTAAGAGCAAAGTCAAGTATTTATATAAGCTTCTGGTGACTTTATGCACAAGAATTGATCGGTCTATATATCGGTCGTTGGCTTAAGGCCGTAAGGGTCAAAGAAGGCCAGCAAATGGTTTCGTTGGACATTTGGCTTATTCTTATTCTCAGTACTCATGTTTCCTATATAAAGTCCCATCCATTTACCACAGGTATTCAAAGCTGCAGATTATATGTAGCACAAGTTATTGGTTTCCTGAAAGACCAATTCCAAGCTTGAGTACTACGTACTCCTTATACCTCAAGTCATTAAGTGCTATTGAAAGGAGAAGGTGCATTCCCCTAATATTCCCCACATGGCTTATTGCAAGGTTTCTACTACCACCTTTGTATTTTACTTGATTGCATTTCTATTCCTTGCAAAATATGTTGCTCCCTGAGAAATATCCAACTACACCGAGAATGTTGTCCCTCGAGAAATCGCCGGAGTTGTTCATGAACATGACGCGGGTATGCAATTTTAAAATATTAAATTGTTTTTTCTTTTTTTCTCCTTCAGAAAAAGCTCACTCTTTTTAATGAGAGCCTTTCAACAAGAACTTGAAGAGTAGTTATACTCTATCTATCTAGCAATCGATTCGTCTAGTTGATCGATGAACTAATCTTGCCTCACTGCAAAAGAAGAGATTGTAAATCCTAGCACTAGCTAGGATCCTAATTGAGTAGTACTTTAAATTCTACCTACGTAAAGAGAATGATATTATAACCCTATTCTATCTCTATATCATGTAGTACTTTATAAGCATTGCTAGGTACGCATTGTCCATGAAAGGGCAAGAGTTGCCAATATATTTGCTGAAGTGGGATTATGAAGAATTAAAAGAAAACAAAGGGTTC
>QEOT01005011.1:11378-27297 GCA_003123785.1 Pterocarya stenoptera
GCTTAAGTGGCATGATCTTACATTTTGATTCCTTCATAAACCAACTCATTGTTCCTCTATGAGCCAAGTGTCTAATACTATTCACTATGTGTGGTTAAGATCTTGCCAAATGTCCAAATAAAACTTCTCTAACCTAATTTGGACATTCCACACTGTGATTTTGAAAACACTGCACTTGGTGCGCTTATCGAGGTTACTATTCACTCCAAAAATATATATAATAAAATTAGTACTGAAAAATCCTAAATATTCATATTAACCTATAGTGAAAATCGTTTACCGAAATTCAACCCCGAAGTACCCGTAAAAATAAAATCACAATTTCAAACAAGTGTTTCGTCCGAAATTATGAAAATGGGTTAATACGCCATAAAATCCTAAATAAACACCTGAGTCTAATGGCGTAGACCATAACGAATTCTGACACTTCTCACTATCTCAAATAATTAAACTCATATATCTAGCACCATAGTGAGTGATAACACTGACTATGTTGATAGACTAAAACCTGCGCGATTGGTCGATTCGTGAAAACTTATAGGGTTTTCACGAGATTCCTAAAGTCAATAGAAATTCCACCAATGAATTTCTAGCGGGCTGTTACATGTAGTTATGCTGTAAATGGTGTAATTAATCGGGGTTGATGTGTGGGCTGTGTAGATTATTATATTGGTCATTTTACTAATGAAGTATGTTTGGGCTGGTTAAGTTGGATGTGTTATGAGATGTGTGGGGTTCGTGGTTGCCGAATGGGCTGTTTCAAGTTGAAGTGTGCACTGTTTCAGATTTTGATGCAGACTATTGAGTGGATTTTGGTTGTTTTGGACATAAAGGTGTGCGTGCTATGTAAGGTGGCTACTTGGGTTTTGTAAATATGGTCATTTTGACTATATGTGTGACTTTTTGAGATAGAAAATTTGTGAGTACTGCTTGGTGTTATCTTTTGAGTTAATGTTGACGTTTGGGCTTGGCTGTTGGATGGGTGTGTCGGATACATGATGGTTATGGGCTATCCTTATTTATATACTGGCTACTAGAGTTGACGTGGATTGCTTTAAATTTATATCTTTATTGTTGGATGATGTGATAAGTTTTGTGGCTGTTTGGGTTTATGTGGTGATTGCGTTTGAGTTGGTCATGTTGGGTTAGTTGCGTGTTGATATAGTGGAGTTGTATGGATTTTCGGGACTGAAGTGGTTGCTGGTTGGGATTGCTTGAGACATTTGGGAGTGATATCTATGATATTATAAATTGATTCATGTGTGTGAGATGGATTAGTTGTAAATGGTTTAATTGATCGATATGTTGGGAGTAAATAAGGGCTGATTTATTGCTATAAATAGCTATAAATTTAATTGCTTATAGAATTGTTTTATTCTATTCATAAAAGAGGGTGGAAATGTTTTGGTTTAGTTATTAACGTGTGCACAAATATTATAATATAGATTATCGTAACATGGCTAGATTACAGTTGTATAATGTAGGGAATACACTGCAAGAGTTAGGTAAGCGGGGTTCCTATGCTAAACTTTACATAAAAAGAAAACGAACTGACATTGGTTTGTAAAATGTGCATGTTATGTTTTAAAAGAAAATGTGAAAACAACCTTAGTTATGTGTTCTGCAATCACTCATGAAATGTATGAAAGAAAAAAAAAATACTTTTTAACATAAATAGTGTAGACATGAGCAATATTTGAAATGTTTCTGAAATGTGCAAATTTTTATACATGTTATACAAAAATGTTTTGGATTTGTTTTTGATCATATGAAAATGATATGAATATGTTCAGCACTTTTTTTGATATGATATGCATCTGCCAAACCTTTGGCATGAGTTTATATTTCTATTATGATTCTGATTCTGGTTCTGATATGATGATAGTGGTTTATGTGATATGGTTGGTACCAATACAATATGATACGATATGAGTGCACCCTTTTTGGAAACAAAGTGGTCTTTTATGTGTTATTTCCGGTGTGCACATTCGGGACTTCGAGAATGAATAAAGGAAAGTTTCACAATATAATTTTGCCTGGTTAAATATGGTATATAATATGATATGGTGATATGATATAATACGATATGATTCAATGGTATATGGTTTGATATGGTGATATGATAAAATACAATACGATTATATATGATATGATAAGAAGAAGATGTTCAGATATGTTATGCCAAACGCTTTCTTAATATGAACAGTTGTTTTTTGAAATATGAAAAAGATTGAGATGTCGCTCTGATATGTTGTTAATATATTTTGAGATCTACATGTGAAAATGAAATATTTTTGTTTTATGCATTATGAACTCTCTAAAAATGCTCATGTTGTACACACTAATATATGTGCTTTGCTTACTAAGTTATTGATAACTTACTCCCTTATCTTCAAAGTATTCTTTCTGATGATGTGGAGGGTTTAGCTGAGGATCTAGAATAGAAAATGTGAGCAAGGCTAAGCTGAGGAGAGGGTGTCAAGTACATTAGGGTACTACTGTTAACAAAAGGATTTCTAATGTCTATTTGATATATTTATGTATTTGGTTTAGTAAGACTTAAAGATTTATCAGTTTATTATGTTTAGACTATTGGGAGATTGTGGACTCCTTGTGATATGTTATTATGCAGTGATAACTTTGTAGAGATTATTATGTATCTACTTGAAAAATATGAGATTGTTTATTGTATTTTGGAGGGGTTAATTCCGTGCTTGATCACTTGGAAATTATGGGTGAGAAGATGTAAGGCCATAATGGAATCAGTGGATGACTTGGTTAAAGCTATTTGGCGAGATGTGAAGTTTTGGTTAAGCCAGATTTCTAACCAGATTACCAAATGCCATAATATTTGGTCAAGTGACATCAATATTCTTTCAGCCATGGATTTGCCTATTAAACAAGTTAATGGTTGGAACTATCTGTGGTATCATGGGCTAAGCCTATGGAGGGATGGGTAACACTAAATGTAGTTGGAAGTTGTAGAGGAAATCTGGGAACATGTGGAAGAGGTGGTGTGATTAGAGATCATATCGGGAATGTTATGGCTAGTTTCTCGAAATATCTTGACTTCAGAACCAACAACACAGCATAGTTAAGGGCCTTATCTCGTGGTGTTGCTGTGTGCAAAGAATTTGGCTTTTATAATGTGGAAATTGAGTGTAATTTGGCATTAGTTGTTCATTGGTTATCATCGAAGACATGCAATGTTTGGTACTTACGGGATTTCTGGGAGACATTATTAGAGAGCTTGGAAGGAATGAACTTCAAAATTTCGCATATTTTCGCTGGTGAAGTTGGGGTTAATAAGATATATGGTCAGACGGATAGGCTTCCTCAGGCTGTGAGAGGGATGGTTCGGCTAGATAAAAGTGGAATTCTATCTTTAAGATGTAAATGGTTGGGTTTGTTTATTAGGCCTGTAATTAGTTTTTTAATTTATTTGTTTGGTTAAAATAAGTTTGGTTTGCACACTTGGGTTTGGGTATTTTATTTTTTATTCTTCTAACCCCAAGTGTTAAGATGTTATTAGGGTCTTCCTCCGCCATAAGCGAGGGTCTTTTTAATAAATTTGGGATAGGGGCTACTATTGAACATGTAGCCTTGACTTTTCTTTAAAAAAAAGAAAAAAAAAAGAAAAAAGAGATTGTTTATTGTTTTTGAAATCCTTGGAGATTTTAAAGGTGTTGGGAGATAAGTTTATAAGTGACAGGTAGTAATTCTCCGACCCATCCGGGTATAGGGCGTTACAGGTTAACTTGATGTTTAAAGAACGAATTGGCCGCAACGTAGAAGTGTACATTGATGACTTAATTGTCAAAAGAAAGGAACCTTGTGATGCCCCCAGCCTCCGTTTGGGAACCCTATGACTGAAGCATCGGGACATGTAACTCAAGGCTACATACCTTCGTACATGACTGATAAGAGAAATTTTTCAAAATATCATGGTACCATTAAACTAGGAATCCCAAATGATTTCATTGTTATGTAATCTCCCAAACAAAAAGTTAGGGATCTCCAAAAGAAAACCACAATTCCTTTTTGACATTCACACAAGAAACTGACACAGCACAAGAATATCTTCACTGGTCAAACTCAAAAAACTCCCCCTCGTCTGCAAGGGTTCCGGCTCTAGAAGTCCCTAGCTTAAGGCAACCTCCTCTAATTTTATAGAGTAGCTACAAGCTTGTTCAAGATTTCCAGTCACAAAATGTAACACCTTGTTCCTCATAAAGTCTTTTTTTTTGGAGCTGGAGTGCTATTATTGAGCTTGACTTAAAAACATTTCCTTTTATGGTAAAGGAAGTGCCTGGTACAAAGATTACTTATAATACAATCTTTATTAAATACTTAAAATTTAAAAGAGAGTCTGCAGAAGAACTTATTTAAAATGAATAAAGTCTTATGTGCTTATCAAAATAACTTATTAAACTAAAATCATAAAACTAAGTATAACATAAACTGTCTAGGCCTTTGTCTCGCCTCCCTGGGGCCAAGTCCTGTCTTACAGATCCATCCTCATAAAGATCATCACCTGGGGTGGTTAAAACATAAAAATATGCAAAAATGAATCAAATACTCAAAAAGCAACACATCATATAGTAAACATATAAACATAGGGTTTTCTTGAAATATGCATACTCATAAATACATACATAAATAACATGAACATCAACTTAATTTTCACTTGACATAGGTTGGTACCCACTATCGACCATAGTAAGTTATGGTTAGCAAATTTATGTAGATTTTGATTCCACCCATAGCTGCGGGTTGTGGAATCCATACAAAAAGAAGACACTTTGGGTGCACTGCCAGCCTAAACAAGCTGGGAACGCAATATGTCCATAACATATCGTACCCTCTTCATATCATAACATAAAGCTGTTACGTATCTTATCATTCAGACTTCATCATAATCATACTTGCATACTTTTCATGTAATATATTTCAAGTGAAATCGCATTCTGTCATAAAATGTCGTGATACATGTTTCCTCACATAAAATTATGATTTTTCATAAATATTTTGATGCACAACTCCTTTTATAAAAAATATGATTTTCTCATAAATAATCTAATGCATAAATCTTCATATAAATCATGGATTTTCATAAAATACTTAATTCATGTCTTGCAACTAACACAAAACTTATGCATAAAATCATGGTATTTATGACTCGGGTATATAAAAGGGGCTTTCAATTGAGGGCGTACATGCATAACATTTTTATAAAAGACATGTCGTTTACCGTACATACATGTAAGGGTATGATCATGCAACTTACCTTGTAGCGTTAATCTAATAGTTCCGGCATGAAATAGATCATGTGAACTAGAAGGAGAGAGAAAACATGAGGAATGATGGTGGACTATAGGAGCTCTATGTGATTTTGGGTAAGTAGAAACTACATTGGGGCTTGAAGAGGAATGAGATTTACGTAAAGTGCATGGGGCTGATCATTTATATAAGGAATTGGTTTAAGAGTTTTAATGTGAAAACGATTTGTATACAAGGCCCAGCAGCAGCTTCTCGAGACTACCGCAGCTACCCAGCAAATTCCACCTGCTAGTCTTAATTGGAAGTTGGAAGTTGGGTGACTTTGTGGAGCTGATCTCCATGAACTTGATACCCCATATCAGAGCTATCATACCTTTTCAAGAGGATAATTGCACAAACTCTCTGATCTGGAGGGACTCTCCAAGTGGAAATTTCAGTATGAAATCCGCCTATGCCTTAGTCACTAGCCAACAACAGAGTGGAAAGCGAGTTCTATTGGGGCATGAATCCTAGTGGAAGGTAGAGACATGCATGGCTTAAAGTTTGAAAGGCCGTGAGACCCCAAAAATTAGGGAGTTTTAATTTATTTATTAGTATTATTATTATTGTTTATTTTATTTTGTTTTATTATTCTCTTGGAGCAGAATGGATTATTGGGGTTAGAAGGGCTTGTTTCATTGTGTAGGTGACTGTTGGGCTGAATGGAGTGTAAAATGAGCCCAGCCCATGAGCAAGTGGAACCTTAGTCCCTCCACCCAAAAAGGGCATGGTTTTGCATGCAAGGGGTGAAAACCCTATCTCTTTATGCTTCTCCTTGTAGCGCCGCACCCATTCCTTTCCTTCTCTTTCTTTGTTTTTCTTCTTCTTTCTTCCCTTCCATGCGCTAACCACCTTCTCTTCACCTTCCCAGCCGTTGCCTTCTTCCCACTTCGTTGACTCCTTCGTGTCGCCACCACCTGAGATCCCCACAACGCTGACCCCGTGTGTTGGTGTCGTCAAGCATCCCCTGCTACCATTGGACCACCGCTTGTAACCCCCTGTATGTAGCCCGGTTCACCACACATTGCACATGGCTTCTCCTAACAATGTGAGTACTATTGTTCACAGAAACAATTGAAGCCACCGTAGCCTGCTAAACCACCCAGATTTGTTGCCCAAAATCCCACCATCTGAAGTTGCGCCGCAGTCGAGCTGAGCAAGGTTGCCCCCTTCGAAAAACCCATCATCGAGTCTTCTTCTTCACCTCAATCTTGTCCTCAACCCCCAAATCTCTCTTTTCCAGCTTCGATTTCCTATACCTGTTACAACTTCTACCATTACGGGAGGGGAATGGTAGTTGAAACTACTACAGTGAGATTTTGAGAAATCACACAGCAAGTAAATAGTCAACATACCACACATATCACATGAATACATGGACATGTACTTTGACGTAAGACCTTGACAAATTCAACATATACTTTCTCATAAAACAACTTTTTCATCTTTTAAGCTTTTAGCACATGTTCATATCATTTCAGCTCGGGTTCTTGTTCATATCATAACATATCATGCCATTTCCTTATCGTTTCATAACATATCATATTGAAATCACGTCTCATCATTTCATATCATTCCATGACATAGCATATCATGGCATATCATAACATATCATACCATAGTGCTCAAATGCCTTGTTCATATCATATAATTCACATGATTGGATACCTCACGAGCCCACGGCTCCCTATGCACCATGTGTTCCCAGCTAGTTTCCCCATCAACCAACAAACCACTTGATCGAGGTGACTATGTCATAACATAAACATATTCTTTTACGACAGTTCGCTTATTTTGCCTTCACCATATTGTACCCATTAGCTTTAGGTACAACCTCACTCCAGTATCCTTCTATAGGAACTATTCAAAGCTCGTCGATGGTACTTCGTCGATCCAGGGGTCTCCACTTGACTTTAATCACTCTAGAGTGGATAGGGAGTTTCACTAGGACATTTTTCCATCCTAACATTTCGAGTCGTAATAAAACGTACGTTGACTCTTTCTTTTGAAAACATAGACCAAATACATGAGCCATGGACATATGATGAAGCACTAATCATACTCATGCAACATGTAAAAGCCAAACCATATGGCCCAAATAACAGCGTGCCTCGTGCAACAAAACTTGAAAATATTAGAACAAGCAATTGATGACAAATACATGTAAACATATTCAATTCACACTTGCCAACATCAAAACAGATTTTTAAAACCCTAATATGATCCTGGCCGATTCATCGAAGACTTCCATAACAAGGATTTTCATCATCACTGCTCATAAACTCATGCTTTCACACAATCTTATGTCAAAACAAACGTGCTTAGCACATATACAATGTAAAATTGAAAACCTTATATGGCATACTTGCAATCTTCTTCAACCAAAGCATCAGAAAACATGGCATTTCATTACTTTAACCAAAACGGAATATATATACAACAAGATAATAAGATTTAAGCAACGAAATACAAACAAGAGTTTACACAATAGAGAAATCGAGTATATACATGCAATAAGATGGCAAGTTCAAGCAATACAGTACAAGAGAGAGTTTACACAGTATATACAAGTGTTATCAAGAAAGTATGTTGGAAATTTACTTACAAAAGTCCAATGAGACTAGCAAGAATTTGAAAAGTATAGTGTGGCATATTAGAAGAATGAAACAAAACCGTAATGTCTAAATATGAAGGGTTGTAAGCAATGTTTTGAATACCGTACCGGATGCCATACCGGTCAAGCTACTGGAACGAAATATTTCGGTACCGGTACCGTTTCGTATACCGTTTCGGGATAACATTTCGGTATATGAATAAATTATATATATAAATTATATTTCAAAATAATAGTCCATATATAAATAAATTATATATAAATACATAGATATATAAATTATAAATAGTCTAGTTTGAATTAGGGGTCAAAAAATGAACTTGTAGTTTGAAAATATGAAAAAAAAAAAGGCCGAAATATCGGCCGGTACGGACAGGTACACAGGCCGGTACAGGCCAAAATATCGGTACCGGCCGATATTTCGGCCGGTAAGGAATATATAGTGTACCTGTACCGGTCCGATGGCCGGTACGGAAAATACCGGCCTGGCCAGCCGGTACGGTACGAAATTCACAACAGTGGTTGTAAGTGTCTAAGATTTTTGAAATCTTTTTCTCATGCGAAAAACCCTAGAGCTGAAACCTTTAAAGGTTCAAACCCTAGTTTTTCCTATTAAGCCATAACCGAACCTTGCACTACCCTAGATCACGTGTTCATGTGTTCAAAACATCAAGAACATTTTGGGTTCCATCTTCCTTGAAGAGAAAACCCTACTTTCTAGAGTGAAAATCTGTGTTTGTCACTTGGCCATATGTGTTCATCAAGAAAAGATATTCTGATGGGAACATAGATGGGCCTAGTCTTAAAGATTATTTGCAAGTTCCAGATGGGCCAATTACAAGATTAAGAGTGAAGAAGATCAAGGAAGCAATGCAAGGATTGGTGCAATCCACTTGGGATGAAGCTAACAAGAGCCCAACACTCGAGATAGGCTTGAAAGAAAGAGAACCAGTTTTGATCCACTTGATACAAGTTGTGGAAGATACGACTTAGAGTATTGTTTGGTCCAAATGTTATTGATGGCTTTTAATTTGATAAAGTATTTATTTTATTAGTTTAGAATAAGAGGGCTTGAGGATGCTTGGCCCACATATGTTTTATTTATTATGAACTAGGGTTTTTGGAAAGGCCTTGTATTTTGGTCAAGGGCTTAATTGGAAAGTTACATATTTTGAAACTAGGGTTAGAAGAGGTACTGTAGCGCGGTACTATAGCGAGTACTGTAGCTCCGTACTGTAGCCGAGGCACTGTTCATCCAGGGGTAATTTTGGAAACTAGGGTTTATTTTGGGCTAGGGTTTCAATTATGTTTTGGTTTAAGTACTCTTTGTAGCCTCATTTGAAAGGCTAGACAATATTGAATTTATTTGTGAGTTGAGTTTACTCCTCTTGTTCTTGATTGAACTTTTGAACTTATCAAAGGTAAATCACAACCTCTGTGGCGTTCCTCCTTGTAATCTGGGTTCTTGAGACGGGTTCTTCAACGGGTCTAGATTTTAATATAATCTAGGTTCTTGAAACGGGTTCTCATCGGGTCTAGATTCTCCATCCATTGACTTGATTTTGGCTTTCTTGGGTGAGTTTTCAATTTGATTGTGGGTTCAAGGGATTCCTTTCCTGCGGGTTCATATCATTTGGTATCAGAGTTAGGTTTCCAATCAGGTCTGATTCTATCTTTTAATTCTTGTATTACGTATCAAAAAAAAAAAGTGCAGAAATTTATTTTTTTCCTAGGGCTGCTGAATTTTCCATTGTTTTCTAGGGTTTGCTTATTCTTTGATTAGGGTTGCCCTGTTCTTTGTTAGGGTTTTGTCAATTGGTTATTCTTTTGATTGTGATCATATCAGTTGGTGAAAAAAGAAAAGAAAAGAAAAGAAAGGAAAAGAAAAGAAAAGAAAAAAAAAATCATGCAGAAAAAAAAAAAAAGTATTGAATGTCTGAAATTTTTTTTTTTGAGCCTTATCATCAAAGGGGGCTGCATACATCATTATAGTTGGTATCTTGTCCTATAGTTACTCTTTCATTCGTATAATTTCCTTGATTCTTGTGTGTCATTTATTCCTTCCGTCTTTTGCTTGTTCTTGTTTATTGGACCTAATTTGATGGGCCCCAGGATGGACCTAGTTTTAAAGATCCTTTGCAAGTTCAACATGGACCAATTACAAGATCAAGAGCTAAGAAGATAAAGGAAGCAATGCAAGGATTGGTGCAATCCACTTAAGATGAAGTTAGGAAGAGCCCAACACTCAATATGAGCTTGAAAGAAGAAGAACCAATTTTGATACACTTGATTTAAGTTATGGAAGACATGATTTAGAGATAGGGCCTAATGTTGTTAGAGACTTTCAACTTGGTTAAATGATTTATTTTATTAGTTTATAATAATTGGGCTTTACGATGTTTGGCTCACATATGTTTTATTTTTATGAATTAGGGTTTTTGGGAAGGCCTTGTATTTTGGCCAAGGGTTTATTTGGAAAGTTGCAATTTTAGGAACTAGGGTTTTGAAGAGAGGTACTGTAGCACGGCACTGTTCACGTCCGAATCACTGTTCACGCGGCACTGTTCATCCAGGGATATTTTTGGAGCAAAGGGGTTTTATTTGGGCTAGGGTTTCAATTAGGTTTTCATTAAATATTCTTGTAGCCTCATTTTGAAGATTCGTTTATGAAATTTGATGAATTATTCATTGTGAGTTGAGTTTTACTCCTCTTGTTCTTAATTGAACTTTTGAATTTATCAAAGGTAAATCATAACCTTTGTGGCGTTCTTCCTTCTAATCTGGGTTCTTGAGACGGGTTCTTCAACGGGTCTAGATTTTGATATAATCTAGGTTCTTGAAACGAGTTCTCTTCGGGTCTTGATTCTCCATCCATTGACTTGAGTTTGGCTTTCTTGAGTGTGTTTTCAAATTAGTTGTGGGTTCAAGGGATTCTCTTCCTGCGGGTTCATATCAAAAGTCTAATGGCTTGTCACTAGGGTAGGTGTGCATGTGACAACCCCACCCTGGGAAGGGTGGAATCGCTACTTACATACCTGTTATTTTTTGTTTTTCCTAGTAATATGCGATCAACATGAACATAACACACATGTTTCTAATTTAATAAAGGGGAACACCTGATAGACATTCTATTCAAATATTCATCCATGAAAGACTCTTAGAGTCCATCATAAGTACATAAACCATAACTAGTTCTAGTTAGGAAGGGACTCCATCCCTACCATACCTATAAAAAGGTACTAAGTTAATATATAAGGGTTACCATCACCCACCATAACGGGTACACCATACCTAAAAAATACATTGTTTTAAAGTCAAACCCTACAAAACGTCCTAACAAGAGACCTATCCCAATATAAAAACATCCCTAAACATAACTCATCATCCATGTAAGGTCGAACCAACAGGGAAGACACTAAGCCTCTGCCTCTCCCTCTGTAGTAGTGCCTTGCTCCACAGCCTTTTAGTCATTACCTGGATGTTTAAAATATAAATATAAAGTGAGTCGAATACTCAGTAAGTAGTACACCTTGCAGTAAACATACTAGGCATCTATTCTTTTCTTTTGAAACATGCATACATAAACATTTCGAGAATTTGACAATGCTTTTATGCATAAACATTTTAGAGAAATAACTATGCTTTCATGTTTCACTTTCTTTTAGGCTGGTGCACACTATTATGCCCTATGTGCAGGGTTAGCGGTCTTCCTTTGGACTCGGATTTTCGCCCGTGACCGCAGATTAGGAATCCCTACTTTTGGATGGCGCCACTGGGTGCACTACCAATGGGACCAATCCGACATTGAAATCTGCCTCTTTCCTTGATCATTCTTTAATGGTGGCCATTAGCATTTTCATTCATAAAGCTTTCTTTTCTTTCTTCTTTGAACTCATGCATTTTCATCATTCTTTCTTAATAAATGCATATGCAGTTTAATGAACAAGATACATTTTCATGGTATACTAGATATAAGAATAATCAATAAGTTCCTTGAGAGAGCATGCATGATAAGAGTTCATGATTTTAGAATGTGAATGCGAATGCACTACTTCATACTTTACAACCAATCATAACTTATAGGATGTTTAACAGGGACTATCAAGAAAGGGCTTGTACATACTATATTCATTCTCTCTTTTTTTTAGAAGAACATTTGAAATAAGAAAGAGAGATATTCTTTCATAAAGAGAACTTGGTGTAAGAAGCATGGTCGACTTACCTCTACGGTCCTCGTAACTTCCAACGTCAATATAGGTCCTATTCCAATAAATAACATAAGTTTGTTAATAATTGATCAGTGTGATTTTTATGTGATATTTATTACTCTTTTATTTATGAAAAGTGTCAATTTTTCTTCAATTCTATTGATTTTTTTTATTTCTATATTTTTTTTTTATTTTTTTGGATTTGAAGAAATGAGAAGATTTAGTGCAAAATGAGAGTATTTTGGTACAAAAGAGGAGACTACGAAATCTAAAGAAAGTCGAGGAGATTTAGGCGAGAAGACTTGGCGACAAGGCTCCAGGCGGTTAGATTTTTGACTAGTCTAAACGATTAACTTAACAGACCAACCCAAACGACATCGTGGGCAACAACTAGTAAAGGCGAGCATCTTTATTGCTCGGTAGGTTGGCGAGAGGAGTCTTTCATCTTGATCAGGAACCTTACATCTTAGTCATTGGGCGAGGAAACCAGTTCTATTTAGCGCACATGGCATCTACCCGGTGGGACCCTTCCGAGTTCCACAATCAATCTGCTTACCACGAAATCCTCCTGAACTCCATAAATCAAGCCGATTATTACTGAATCTTCCATTTTAGATAATTCCGTTATTCTTGGGATAACTTCTTTTATGTTAATATTGATCTATAAAAACTATTTTCCAGATCTTTAGGCTAGATTGTAGCCACATTTATCTTGTTTCCGGATTTGATTTTGATATCTATTTAATCCCGTCTAGTTGGATGAATAGAGAGGAGTCAAAGTTTTAAAGTCCAATAGTCCAGAGATTCTTCTTTAAGTTTCTTTCGAGGAGGCGGATCTGGAAGGCAGAGGTGAGAGCCGCATGCTTCATCAACCGACTCCAACGAAGAACACTAGTTTTATTATTTTTCTTTTCAATTTCATTATGATCTAATTTTATTTTCTAGAGCTTTGATGTAGTCTAGAATTGAACAAACAATTTATATTCTAAGTTATCGTATTTTCAATATTTCCATGATTGAGTATTTATTCATTCTTCTTAATGCTTGCAATTTTCTATCTAATTATTGTTCGATCTATTGAATCACAATGAGACTAAGATGTGATTTGTGATTAAAGCTCTATGATTAAGCACCATTAGTTAAGCGAAAGTAGAGATACTTTACCGCAATTAGTGTGATTTCAAGAAAAATCTAAAGAACTTAATGAGTCTCTAGTTAGTTAAACTCACATACAGATATGGAGTTATTAATTAGAGATATTTTTGGTATTGTTCGAGACAAAATATTGAATAGTTAAGGGATTTTTATAATCAACTTGGGATAATGGAAATTCTATAACAAGGAAAAATAAATTATGTGGGATTTGCTAAGTGAAATCAAGCGCTCTAAATCTATTCATATTATCTTTACAATCTTAATTATAATGCTATTTTCTTCAGTTTAATTTAGATAATCTATTCTTCAAATTTCAGTTTTTCAAATAGTAATTAATTTAGTAAATTTCAATACTTAATAGCATAATTAATCCCTGTGGGTTCGACATCTGTTTTCTTTAAAACAATTTACTATTTGTTACAATTCTGTGCACTTGCCGATATTTTCAAAACAATAGTGCTCATACAATATTCTTTAGCCTTCCCTTTAAAGCAAAACCACGATACTACAATCTAACGTCCCTTCTATGCTTAACATTAACTCCATGACTACTCCTCACTTCAACTTACAAGAGCAATAAATTAAATATTAAAACATGCTAGCTGTCCATGGAAGGCTATTTAAAAAGCTTACATGAAAAGTATTTAAGAATTTATAGGCTTCAAGTAAGATCTATTTAGATCAAGCTCACTTGGGCTATGGACATTAGAAGATCAAATTTGGAAATGCTCAACAATGGGCTTTAAAATAGATTTAGGTATCTCCAGTAGGCTAAACAAACTTGGAAAACATGCCCTTTAAATCAACTCATGGTCCCTCGTTATAGAAATGTTAGTTTATCAATATTTTGGACTCTTAGGTTATGTAGAATTTAACCAAAAGAAGGACAACAGAAATAGGCTATTTTTTACATCAAGATATGACATGACATAGGCTTAGGGGTACTTGGACAGCTTTATTTTGGAGAGATTCATGATGTTTCCTATGTGTCATCACTGAAGAAGAGCTTCGGACAACAAGAGCCGCGTTTCATCGACTCGGAAAGCACTCAACTTCAGTCTGACCTCACTTATGAAATTGCACAAACTCAGATCGTGGGTTGGAAGGAGTAGCAGTTGAGATCCAAGACGATACCTTTCGTTAAGGTGTCATGGGGAGATCCATTGGTTTAGGACTTCTCTTGGGAGAGAGAGGCAGAAATGAGAGAGTTTTACCTTTATTTGTTTGGGTACTATTGAGTATATGTTTTCTTTCTCAAGATAGTTGTGAGCTTTATGATGTATCTTGTCTTGGAATCAATGGATGAACTTGCCAATTTTGAGGATGAAATTTCTTTTAAGGGGGGTGGGTGTGAGATCCCTAATTCCTTGTGTTTTTAATTATTTCACTTGTTATTATTATTGGCTCTTTTATTTCAATTTCTTATTATTTTCGTTTTAATTATTTTACTTTGTTTGGCTTAGGTTGCTGTGTATGTTTCTGATGTGCCTTTTAATTTTATTTTTGTTATATCTTTTTCGGATGGGCCTTATATTGGTGGGTTGTGTGGTGGAGTGTTTTTTATTTTCTATTTGGGCCGAGTGTGTGTGAGTTAGGGCCCAGCGCATGTGAAGTGAAGAGGAGCCCAGCCCCTTGTAGGAACGACTCCATTTTGCTCAGCCTTAGGGCTTCGCTGCGTTCTCTCATGCGCCGCTGCCTCCTTTCTTCTTCTTTCTCTTTTCTTCTTTCTTTCTCTTCTTCTTCTTGCTGCTGTTGAGCCGTGATGCCGCCCACCTCCTCCATCAGACCATCGCCACGCATGCTCTATCCAGCGCCCCTTCTCCCTCCATTTGCCACCTCATTTCTTCTCCCCACTCCGAGCCTCCATTGTTGTTCCCCCCGAGTCATTTGGCATCCCATTTACGCTATGTTTTGTCTCCTCATCACCACTCCACCTATCCAACGCAGCAACACCTCTCCACTTCGGCCTACACCACCATTCCTTTTCCCCCTACTCATGAGCCACTCGTTTGTTGTCTCCCACATTTTCATCTGCAACCGAGCCCTTCTCTGCCATGGCAACTCATCGCTGCACGTGGCCCGCTTTGGGGTGCCATGTAACACCCCGTATTTTAGTGTATTTTAATGAAGGATTATTTTAATTAATTTAATGATCGATCCTCTAGTTTTAGTATTTTGGAAGTTTTAAAATTATTATTTTATAATATTTTTTATTGGGCTTTCTCCTTATTAATTATTATTTCAGATTTAAATTGATCTTTGATTTAAATTGGTTCGTTTATGGGTTTTAAAATTTTTGTTGTTTTATTTAAAGCATTTCATTGCGTTTAATTTATTTTAATTAGTGTTATGCAATTTAATTGCCTTTTATTTTAAAGTATGTTATTGTTGGAGTTTAACATTTATTTTAATTAGTTTTGAGTTTATTTTGTTTTATTTAATTTACTGGTTTAAAAATAATGTTTTGAGGATCAGTTGTGACTCGAAAGTGGTGAGGATTGGACCTCATTTCTTTTCCCTATCTTTTCTTTTTCCTCTTTCCTTTTTCTCTTCCTTTTCTTTTCTTTTTCTTCTTTTTCTCTCTCCTCCCGTTCGGACCTCTCCCGCGCGTCTCTCTCTCTCT
>QEOT01005011.1:32813-49279 GCA_003123785.1 Pterocarya stenoptera
AATAAATTATATGATTATTCGGAGAAGAGAACATCAACGATGAATTGAGAATGATAAAACAAAAGAGTTTTAGTAATTGAAAATCAAATACATAAATCAAAAATAAATTACAAATACCATCTAATGTGCAAGTTCATCCCTAGCTCTACTTGAGAATTTAGTTACCCATAAATATAATGGATAACAAAAATCTCAAGAGAAAGGTAGAGCAAACGGTAGACATGACAATTAAATTCCTCTCCTCTTCCTTTCTCCTCTTTTCAGCCTCCTCATGATATCCTTATATAGGGTAGAAAAGAAACCTAATATCTTCATGATTCTCGCATAGAAAAATCGCCTAAATCTTAGGACTTATCTTGGCAGCCACGTACGCACTTCAGGAATTCGAATTTGAAAATTTGTATTAGAGACAAAGTCGTAGCCCTTTAAGTTAACTTTCCAACGCATCTGGAATCGAATCAATTCGATATGTGAGTAGAAAGTTATGATCGAAATACTAAAGTATATCCAGACAGTCTCCTAGAGCATGTTGGACTCTGAGTATTTCTCTTGATCCGAATTATTCTTAAATCTCATCATTATCCTTATTTGAAGAGTCTTACACTCATTGAAAGTTCTTAGGTTGTTTCAACTCTTGCCCATTTGAAAGTCCTTTGGATTTGACTGGGTCTTTTTGACTTACTCTTTTATAGTCCCTGAAATTAAACATAAAAATCTGCTTAGGAGTATCTCAAAATAAATAGAAACTCAATTCAATAATACACATTAATTTCTATAATTTCTATTCACATTTTAGCATTATAGTCCAATAATAGGATATTTAGAGTGTACTTTCGTACACTCATCAACACCCCAAAGCTTTGCTAAAACTACCACGTTATTCTTTGGGCGTAATCAAATTTTGGCGCCGTTGCCGGGGAGACGGTAAAAGAATTGCTAGATTTTTTTCAGCAGTTTGTAAAGGCGGTAACTTCGTTCCTTCTTTTTGCTTGCTGCATTTATTTATTTATTTCTTTTGATTATTTTGTTACCTTGCATGCATAGATATAGAGACGCTTTGGGTAAATTTGCTTATAGGCCTGTGCTAGAGTCAAGATCAAACTTTTTAAATCCTTTATTTGACAATCCATCTAGTCCTGAAAAAATGAGTGAACACGAAGATCAACCCATTAGAACTCTTCAGGATTACCTCCACCCTACACGCATAGCCACACCATCATGCATCATGTTTCCAGCTAATACTCGCTAACTGGATTTTAAAACAGGGATGATACAGTTACTCCCTACTTTTCATGGCTTGGAAAATGAAAATCCATATGTGCACATTAGGGAGTTTAAGGAAGTAGTTGCGACTTTTCATAGTCACAATGCAACTGATGACATTGTGAGACTTAAGTTCTTTCCTTTCTCTTTGAAGGATAGAGCTAAGAGTTGGCTATACTCACTAAGACCCCGATCTATTGGGTCATGGAGTGAAATGACTCAAGTCTTCTTTAATAAATACTTTCCCCAACATAAGACCAACGCTTTAAAAAGGCAAATCTCCACCTTTGCACAAAAGGATAGTGAGACTTTGTATCAGTCTTGGGAGAGATTTAAGGAGTTGTTGAGTATGTGTCCTCACCATGGGTATGAGAATTGGCGCTTAGTGAGCTATTTTTATGAGGGACTTACATATAGAGAGCGCCAATTTGTGGAGATGATGTGTAATGGTGAGTTCCTACAAAAAGATCCTGATGAGGCCATAGAATATCTCAATGAGCTTGCTGAAAAAGCTCATACTTGGACTGGACCTAGTGCTACTGAGAGCACAAATAGGTCACGACCTGCAGGAAACCTAAATGGTGGTGGAATTTACCATCTCAGGGAAGAGGATAACTTAAAGGCAAAGGTTGAGATGCTCACTAGGGAGTTAGAGGTATTAAAGACTAAGGACTTGAAACCAACACACGTGGCTAATCATGCAGAGTCTTTTGGACCATGTTTTGTGTGTGGCGGGGTAGATCACCTCGCCCAAGACTGTCACACACTTGCTGAGATGAGAGGGGTGTATGAGGAACAATGTAATGCCCTGGGTATGTACAAGAAGCCTTTTACACCTTACTCTGATACCTATAATCCGGGGTGGCGCAATCACCCCAATTTTAGCTGGAAGTCTGAAAACCAGCAGCCTGCACAACCCCCTAGATCATATCCTGCACCATATCATGCACCTTCATCTTCTAGGAGTCCTTTAGAAGACACTTTGCATGCGTTTATTGAAGCACAAGGTAAAACTAACCAAAAGTTTGAATCTTTGATTATGCAGGTTATGGAAGAAAATAAGGAGATAAAGAGCCAAGTGTCCAAATTGATAAGCTCATTGAGTGTGAATGAGCGAGGTAAGTTCCCTTCTCAAGCTCAGTCCTCACACCACGATCAACACATGACGAAAGAAAATTTGAAGGAGGTGAATGCAATTCTGACACGAAGTGGTAAGTCATTGCACATCCCAACAACGAACAAATCAGAGGATGTGGAAAAGGATCAAGATAGTAGTGATGCGGAGCTGCCCAAGGAACCAGAGGTGACAAAGAGTCCTATTAAGATACCATTCCCTCAAGCTTTAAAATCAAGCAAGCGAACTATGGATCCTAACAATGAAATCCTAGAGAATTTAAGGCTGGTAAAAATCAATCTTCCTCTTTTACATGTGATTAAACAAGTGCCTACTTATGCAAAAGTTCTCAAGGATTTGTGTATAGTTAAGAGGAAGCACCATGTAAAGAAGACTGCGTTCCTAACAGAGCAAGTTAGTGCTCTAATTGAGCAGCGGATTCCTCCCAAGTACAAGGATCCTGGTTGTCCAACCATTGCATGCAACATTGGAGATCTTGAGTTTGGGCAAGCCTTGCTAGATTTAGGAGCTAGCGTGAATCTACTGCCTTATTCAATTTATTTGCAGCTTGGTTTGGGTGAAATTAAACCCACTTCTGTTGTGCTTCAATTGGCTGACCGTTCAGTTAAGAAACCAAGAGGGATAGTTGAGGATGTTTTGATCCAAATTGACAAGTTTTACTACCCTGTTGATTTTTTAATTTTGGATACTCAATCGATTGTTGAGTCTGACTCTAAGATTCCTCTCATATTAGGTAGACCTTTTCTTGCTACGGCTAATGCACTTATAAACTGCAGGAATGGGTTAATGAAACTATCTTTTGGAAATATGACCATGGAGGTCAACATATTTCACATCAGTAAGCAGCCTGGGGAGGATGATGAGTGTCAACAAACATACATGATTGACGCACTCATAGACAAGGGAGTTCATACAACTCATGATTCTGATTCCATTGAATATTTTCTTGTTAATTCTGAGTTGGATACTATGAATGATTCATCTGATGTTGATGTTTGTGCTATTTTTGATGAATTTCAGGATTATGGCCTACATATTTTGCACCCAAAATTTGAGGAGCTGTCTAAGAAAAGTAAAAATCAGATTCCTTCAAGCATGGATAGTCCCAAATTGGAATTGAAGCCAATGCCCTCAGGTTTTAAGCATGCATTTCTCGGCCTAGGTGATACTTCCCCTGTTAGTATTTCTTCGAAATTTAATGTGGATAAGCTTAAGAAATTTCAGTTGACCAAGTTAAAGGAATTAAGAAATAATGCTTATGAGAACTCTAGAATCTATAAGGCTAAAATGAAAACGTTTCATGATAAAAATATTTTGAGAAAAACGTTTAAACCTAATGATAGAGTGTTCTTTTATGATTCTAGACTCTATAAGCACCCAGGAAAACTTCGGTCTAGATGGACCGGCTCCTTTGTCGTGAAACATGTTTTTGAAAATGGGGCTGTAGAAATAGGAGATCCTAATGATGGTCGGATCTTTAAAGTAAATGGTCAACGCCTTAAAGTTTTAATTGATAAGCAAGTTCCAGAAGTGGAAGACATTCCACTTGTGGATCCGGTCTATCAACTTTGACCACACGACGCAGGTATGTTTTCTTTTTCTTTCTTTATTTGTTTTGTTTGTTTTGTTTTCTCTTATTTTCTCTCTTTTCCTTTTTGTTTGCTGTTGTTTTCTTTGTTTTTGTTTGCAGGTTAGTTTTATTTTGTCATTTCAGTTTACCATCCTTGGTGCTTAGCAAGCTACTCACATCACTCATCAGGTGTATTCTACCCTTTTTAGTCACTCCCCATTCAAATTTGATTCTTAAACATTGAGGACAATGTTTCATTTAAGTTGGGGGGTGGTGGTGCAAATTCAGTATTTAAAATACTTGTTGAAACTCTGTGGCATTTTTTCATGTGTCAAATTTTTTTAATTTGCATCACACGTGCATCATTTTCACATATGTACTCATTCTCATTCATAGTCGTCTTCGTGAATTCACCAAACCCACCATAATAATTTTTGCTGAAGCATTCACAGAACTCCTAATGCACTCATCCAAACTTTGTGGTAAGATAGTGGTTTGACACATGTAACTAGAAAACTCTTTTGCTTAAGCGTTCATGTGAGTTTTGGAGAGGATTGAGAGCCTACAAATGCAGTAAATTGTGATAAGCATTCATTGATCTATTGAATTGGACACTTCTTTTGAGAATATCATTACATGGTTTGTGGTAAGATGGTGGATATACTTGGGATATGACGAAGGTCAACTTAGGATCAACGTTTGAGCCTTTCAAGCTAACCCTTTCCATCTTAAACCCTTAGTAGCCAACTTTGAGCCAATAAACACATGTAGCTTTTTGTTTTCATATGCCCACATCATCCATACCTCTCCACATTGGAGTATAACCTATACACTGATTTTTCCTACCCTTGTTACTTCCAAGTGTGTACTAGATGTGGAATTTTTATCTTTTCTACAGAAAAATAAAAGGAGAGAGAGAAAGGGGAAGAACATGAGTTACAAGATGTTCAAGTGAGTGAGTTTCAAAGGTAAAAATACCAAGGTTGGGTACAAATAGCAAAATACCAGGGTGACATACATAATTGTTCACCAAGTAAAAAAAAAAAAAAAAAAAAAAAAAAAAGAAAAGAAAAGGAAAAGAAAAAGAAAAAGAGGCAATAGTCAATGATT
Source organism: Pterocarya stenoptera (assembly GCA_003123785.1). Taxonomy (NCBI): domain Eukaryota; kingdom Viridiplantae; phylum Streptophyta; class Magnoliopsida; order Fagales; family Juglandaceae; genus Pterocarya; species Pterocarya stenoptera. Next base: position 37,892 of record QEOT01005011.1, read on the forward strand.
TGAAAAGTTGGAGAGTACATCAAGTGAGAAATGTGGTTTATTGAGAGGTTTAATAAGATTCCCTTTGTATGTACTTGGAAGTTTTTGAATCATTTTCATCCTTTTCTTTCATATAGCCCCGAACCCAAGCCACATTACAACCTTTTGTGTTGACCGTTCTGATCCTAAGTAAGGTTTTGGAAAGAGTGGTGGAAGTCTCATTTATTAGTGTTCCTATCATAAGATCAATGTTTGCTTGTTGCTTGTACATAATTGCCTAATTGCCCATGAGAGTGTGTGTACACCCATTGTCAACTCCATAGAGAGAATCCTCACACGAAACACTTTTATACCCGTGAGTTATGGAGTTGAACCTTTCGCTTGAGATGTTCTTAATGTTGCATGTGTCAAGACTTCTGGTTAGATGGATATAGTTTGGAACACATACACACTCTGTGGATTGCTATAGGTGGATTGCTTGTGATAGGGTTATTGAATTCCTAAGATTGCTTTGATATGTGAATCTGGAAAGTGTGATTTGGTGGCCTTTGTGTATAATTTTATTTGGTCTATCTCGACGTCTTGGCATGAAAATTGCTAGGGACTAGCAATGAGTAAGTTGGGGGGTGTGATGAGTGTACGAAAGTACACTCTAAATATCCTATTATTGGACTATAATGCTAAAATGTGAATAGAAATTATAGGAATTAATGTGTATTATTGAATTGAGTTTCTATTTATTTTGAGATACTCCTAAGCAGATTTTTATGTTTAATTTCAGGGACTATAAAAGAGTAAGTCAAAAAGACCCAGTCAAATCCAAAGGACTTTCAAATGGGCAAGAGTTGGAACAACCTAAGAACTTTCAATGAGTCTAGGACTCTTCAAATAAGGATAATGATGGGATTTAAGAGTAATTCGGATCAAGAGAAATAGTCAGAGTCCAACATGCTCTAGGAGACTGTCTGGATATACTTTAGTATTTTGACCGTAACTTTCTACTCAAAAATTGGATTGATTTGATTCTAGATGCGTTGGAAATCTAACTTAAAGGGCTACGACTTTGTCTCTAATACAAATTTCCAAATTCGAATTCCTGAAGTGCGTACATGGCTGCCAAAATAAGTCCTAAGATTTAGGCGATTTTTCTAGGCAAGAATCATGAAGATATTTGGGTTTCTTTCCTACCCTATATAAGGATATCATTAGGAGGCTGAAAAGAAGAATAATGGAGAAATTTAATTCTCATGTCTACCGTTTGCTTTACCTTTCTCTTGAGATTTTTGTTGTCCATTATATTTATGGGTAACTAAATTCTCAAGTAGGGCTAGGGATGAACTTGCACATTTGATGGTATTTGTAATTTATTTTTGATTTATGTATTTGATTTTCAATTACTAAAACTCTTTTGTTTTATCATTCTCAATTCATCGTTGATGTTCTCTTCTTCGTTTATTCTTTTGCTTTTTCTATTGAATGGATTAGTTCTTTGATTATGTTTGAATCAATTATTTATCTATATTGATTTAATTCTTTGCTGCAATATCACTTCTTGAGTATATTTTCGTCGTTGGATTTTCTCAATAGTGATAATAATTTACATTTTTAGAAGTGGTGAATGATTCTTCATAGGGTTACATTTGGTTTAATCTTGATTTATAAATCTATATCTTCCGATTGGAAATTTTGGGAATTGAGTTTCCAATTGAGTTATCCAATGAATAAAGAATAATTAAAATACCGGATTTGTGCAAGGGATTCCTAACGCTCTACTGTTTGTCAAATTTAAGTACTTTTTCTTTTAATCACTTTGCTTCACTTTAATTTACATTTAAAATTAATCTTTGTTCTCTATTAATCATTTAATATTTTTCCTTAGTTTTTTTGTTCCTTCTACTATTCTTTTAATTTGTCTCTCTGTGGAATCGACACCCGAAAGTTTTGCTACAACTACCGTGTTATTCTTTGGGCGTAATCAGTTGCTTACTTGCTGAGATTTAATAATCTCACTGTGGTGTTTCCACCTACGGTTCCATCTTATGGAACTGTAGACTTTGAAGCAGAGATTGGGTATGAGCCTGAGGGACCGACTCTATGACTTGCTGATGTTATGCTGCTTTGGTGATATGGGATTTGTTTCCCCCATGTTATGTTTTTCTTCCTTTATTTATTTTCCTGTTGGATGACTATATAATCCTCTTGGAGGACAATTGTTGCTGTAGTCTTTTTAATTTTTCTGGTACTTAGTACGTATGCCTCTTTCATATAGAGATATGGAGTTATCATCAACTTAACTATTCAATATTTTCTCTCAAACAATTCTAAAAATATCTCAAACTAATAACTCTATATCTCTATGTGAATTTAAATAATTGGAGACTCATTAAGTTTTTTAGATTTCTCTTGAAAATCACACTAGTCACAGTAAAGCATCTCTGCTTTTGCTCAACTAATGGTGTTTAATCCTAAAACTTTAATCACAAATCACCTCTTGGTCTCATTGCAACCCAAAAGATCAAACAATAGTTAGATAGAAAATTGTAAGCATTAAGAATAAGGAATAAATACTCAATCATGAAATATTGAAAATAAAATAACTTGGAGTATAAACTGTCTGTTCAATGCTAGGCTACATCAAAGCTCTAGAAAATAAAATTAGTTCATAATTAAATTAAAAATAAAAAGAATAAAACTGGTGTTATTCGTTAGAGTCAGTTGATGAAGCATGTGGCTCCCGCCTCTGCTCCCCTAGATCTACCTCCTTGAAAGAAACTCAAATATTAAACTCAAAACTATCGAAACCTAAACTCAGACTCTCTAAAATTCAAAACTAAAAACTCAAAAACCAAAAGAACCCTTATTCATCCCACAAGACGAGGTTAAATAGATGTCAAAACTCAAATCCGGAAACAAAATAAATGCGGCTACAATCTAACCTAAAAATCTGAAAAATAGTTTCTAAAGATAGATGTTAACATGAAAAGAAAATTATCCCAAGAATATCGAAATTATTTAAAATGGAAGATTCAGTGATATTCGGCTTGATTTGCGAAGTTCGGGAGGATAGAAACAAGTAGATTGATTGTGGAATTCGGAAGGTGGTCAGCAGCAGATTGATCCTGGTCGGGAGGAATTATCCCACAAAATAGATACTATGTGTGCTAAATATAACTAGTGTGAAGGTCACAAATGCACGGGCGTGGAGGTCATAAAGACCACATGACCCTCTCCTCACCTACTGAGTGGAAAGACTCCCAATCGGGATGAAAGACACCTCTCGCATTTTCTAGTTATTGCCCACGATGTCGTTTAGGTTGGTCTTTTAAGTTGGTTGCTTAGACTAATCGTCCAATCTAACCGTCAAGATCCTTGTCGCCAAGTCTTTGTGCCTTCTGGTCGCGCTTTGTCTCCTCGCCTACCGAGAGGAAGGTCTTCTAGCCTTTGGGCGAGAGAAATCTATTTGCTGCCCACGCGACAAGGCTCCTCGTCCAAACCTCATTGGCTCTCTTTAAATCTCACTGCCTCTCATCGGTCTGGATTCGTAGTCTCTTCTTTTGTATCAAAATACTCTCATTTTGCACTAAATCTTCTCATTCCTTCAAATCTAAGAAAATAAATAAAAATATTTAGAAATAAAATAAAATCGATAGTATTGAAAGGAAAATGACATTTTTCATAAATAACAGAGTGATACATATCACATAAAAATAGCACTTATCAAATACTCCCAAACTTAAGCTTTTGCTACCCTCGAGCAAAGAAGAAGAAAGACAATTAAAACAAGCATTGATTTAATTAACAAAATTTATTGCCTCAAATATTGTCTAAAGTCTATAATTCAAAGGATTCATTCAAGATCAATCAAGTCCAAAAGTTAATTCAAAACTCAATTCTACCGCATTATCCAACCCCACATTCATGCATACCCATCATTCTCACCTCATCATAAGCTCCCCAGATAGTTTTATGCAAACAAGTAAATCAATAATAGATCTCTAAAAACTCCATAGACTTGCTTTTCAAATCACTCTCGACTAATGTAGAACATAAACTATCACCAGGGATCAATAGGTCTTTATTAAGCTTGTGATGTAAGGTTAGGGCGAGGGCCACAAAGAAAATGTAGGATTCAAACAAAACAAGAGAACTTAAGTTTGAATGCTAACAGAATAAATAGAGCATTCTCACTTTTAACACAAACATCTTTTCTCAATCTTTGTAAATCTCTCTGATACCTCTCTTTATTGCACTTTCAAGTATCTGTATCTTTACTGCACTTTCAAGTATCTCTCTCTTGATCCCTCAATTTGGCTAATTAGAAATTTTTTTTTGAAATATTCATACCCTTTCGACTGCCTTTGTCGATGACTTTCGTCGGCCTTTTCTTGTTAGCCACACAGTAGATGAGTTGAATTTTCACACTCACAAACTTATGATTTTTATAAGGCCAAAATATATTTCAATGTTACTAACATTTTCTCCTTTGATCCAGGTGAAGATGGTTGAATCCTTTTGAGGAGAGGGGAAACGATGGGAACCAAGGTGGGCCTAGTCTTAAAGATCCTTTGCAAGTTCCAGATGGGCCAATTACAAGATGAAGAGCCAAGAAGATCAAGGAAGCAATGCAAAGATTGGTGCAATCCACTTGGGATGAAGCTAGCAAGAGCCCAACACTCAAGATGGACTTGAAAGAAGAAGAACCAGTATTGATCCACTTATTCAAGCTGTGGAAGACATGACTTAGAGATATGGCCTATTTTTTATTTATTGCATATTTAATTCTAAGGCTTCATCGTTCTAGGGTTGCCAAAAAAAAACAAAAAAACAAAAAGTACGCTGCCAAAATTCTTAGGGTTTTGGGTTTGGCTAAAATTTGCATCTCTTAGGGTTTCAAAATTTTAGGATTTCTTGCATCTCTAAGTTTATCAATTGCTTGGAGTGCCGTTCCATTGATTCTCTTCTATTTCATTGTCAATTCTTGTGTGTTTGAATTCAATTGCATGATTTTCAATTGAATATTGCTGTTTGTGATTGAATTAGAGAAAAGAAAAGAAAAGAAAGAAAAAGAAAAAGAAAAAAAAATTCAAAAAAAAAAAAAGAGGGTAGCATTCTCATATGTTGCTCCATTGTTACAACAAAGAAAAAGAAAGACATTTGTTGATTGAGCTTTATCATCAAAAGGGCTGAAACATATTTCTAGTGGGTATCTTGTTTTATCATTACTCTTTCCCTCATATAAATTCCTTGAGTCTTGTGTCATTTTATTCATTCCTCGTTTCTTGCATCTATATTACTGTTTGGAATAATACAAGGTTGTATTGCCTTGATTTACTTCAACTAGTTCTAAAAGAACTTGGGCGGGAAAACTATTGATGTAAAAGGCAAGAGAGTGTGAGACTGTTATCGAAAAAAAGTCAATTAAGAGTGAAACACGAGTGGAGTGCCATTATTCGAGAGTAAACACGTAAGAGAGTGTGTGAAGTTTTCCACTAACATTTTTTTGTACAGCACATTATGATGTCTCATATGAGTGACTAATCACTAAAGGGGATGGCAGATAACTCATCATTTGTGTTACAAGCAATGCAACAATAGTTTGAGTAGTTGAACTTGGTGTTGGGCGAAGTGAGGGACGGGATGGATCAACGAGAAGTCTTGATTAGAAATTTGCAAGGTGGGAGAGATAGGAGGCGATGTGAACCTAGTATTGAGAATGGGTATGAAAATGGAGAGTTTGGTGAGGATGAGGAAGTCCTAACATCTGAAGTTGGATTGGGTAGATATAGAGGACTTAGGTGTGAAAGAGGACTTAGAGGAAACCCAAGGAGTCGAGATGGAGTAGATAGGAACCTTGAGAGCATCAAAATGAAAATACCATCTTTCCACGGTAGAACTAACCCTGAAATTTATTTAGAGTGGGAGAAAAGAATAGAGTTGGTATTTGATAGTCATAATTACTCTGAGGAGAAGAAGGTGAAGTTGGCGATAATTGAATTCAATGATTATGCGATTATTTGGTGGGATCAATTTGTGACCAATACGAGGAGGAATCTTGAGAGGCCTGTAGAAACATGGAGAGAGCTGAAAGCTATCATGAAACGAAGATTTGTACCTAGCCACTACTATAGAGACCTCTACCAAAAACTACAAAATCTTACATAGGGGTCTAGGAGTATAGAGGATTATCATAAGGAGATGGAGGTGGCTATGATTCGAGCTAATGTAGTGGAGGATAGGGAGGCCACGATGGCTAGATTTTTTAGTGGATTGAATAGGGAGATAGCCAATGTAGTTGAGTTGCAACGTTATGTGGAGGTAGAGGACATGGTGCACATGGCTATGAAGGTGGAGAGGCAGTTAAAGAGAAAGAGTACAACAAGGTACACTTTGGTTTCCAATACTCCTTAGAAACCAAAGGAGGACAAAAATGATCAGGCTGTAACAAAGGGGAAGATCGAACCGCCTAAGGGGAAAGATGAGGGTGAGTCTGAAATCTCAAGAAAAATAGAGAATAGTTGAAAAATAATTGTGAGATTGAGAGTTCAAAAAAAGATGAAGAAAAAGAAAGTGACAGAGAGAAAGAGAGTGAAAAGAAGAAAGAGACTGAAAAGAAAAAGGAGAGTGAAAAGAAAAAAGGGAGTGAAAGGGAAAAAGAGAATGAGGTTAAAATATCAAGAGAAAGAGTGAGTGAAAAAGAAAATAGAGAGGTGGCTGATAGTCAAGAAAAAAGAGATTAGCCACGAGAGGAAAAAGAAACAAAAGTGAGTTTTTGTGCTAAGGGAGGCTTTTATACTAATGAATCTAACAACTCTTTGCCTAGTGTTGTTGCTTCTTTATTGCAGGGATATGAGGTTATGATTCCTAGCGGTGCGTTTAGTGGATTGCCATCTATTAGAGAAATTGAGCATTACATTGATTTTGTGCCAAGTGCGACAATCTCTACCCGACCTTTCTTTGAAGAACATGAGTCTTTGACGCACTTAATTGGATAATGTAAGTTGAATAGAATGCATGCCAAGTGGGTGTAATTCATTGAGACATTTCCTCATGTAATCAAATACACACAAGGTAAGGAAAATTTTGTGTTCGATGCTTTAATAAGAAGATATGTCTTTGCCTTCATTTTAGATGCAAAGTTATTGAGAGTTAAATATGATAAGGAATCACATGCTAATGATGATGACTTTGCTAGTGTGTATGGAGCGTGTGAGAAGGCATCGTTTGGTAAGTTCTATAAACTTGATTGGTACTTATTTGGAGAGAATAGATTTTGTGTGGCTACAAGTTTTAAGCATAAGTTGCTTGTGTGTGATAGACATGGTAGTTTGTTGTATAACTTTGGTGTAAGGAAGACTTTAGAAGTGTTGCATGAACGTTTGTGGGATATTTGCTATTCATTGACATGTTGCATGAACGTTTGTAAGTGTATTACTTGCCATTCATTGAGTTTACATATAATTGGTATGGTCATTTTGGTGAAAGAAAAACTTTAGATGTGTTTCATGAACATTTGTGGGAGTTTCATTTGCCATTTATTGACATGTTACACGAGCGTTTGTTGGAGTATCAGTTGCCATTCATTAACATGTTACATGAACGTTTGTGGGATTATTGCTTGCCATTCATGGAATTTGCATATAATTGGAGTGGTAATGTTGGTGTAAGGAAAACTTTGGATGTGTTTCATGAACATTTATGGGAGTATCATTCGCCATTTATTGAATTGTTACATGGATGTTTGAGGAAGTATCATTTGCCCTTATTTGAGTGTGCATATTATAAAACCATGCACACTACTATTTCTTATTCTCCCTTTGAATTTGTTTATGGTTCTAATCCATTTCCTCTTTTAAGTTTGATGTTGTTGCTTGTTGATGACCGGAGTAGCTTGGATAGACCTTTTCAAATTCTTGAGAAACTTAATGAGAATTCATATAAAGTGGATCTTCTAGGTAAGTATCATGTTTCTACTATTTTCAATGTTACTAACATTTTTCCCTTTGATCTAGGTGGATATTCGAGGTCGAATCCTTTTGAGGAGAGAGGGAATGATGAGAACCAAGGTGGGCCTAGTCTTAAAGATCCTTTGCAAGCTCCAAATGGGCCAATTACAAGATCAAGAGCCAAGAAGATCAAAGAAGCAATGCAAGGATTGGTGCAATCCACTTGGGATGAAGCTGAGAAGAGCCTAACACTCAAGATAGGCTTGAAAGAAGAAGAACCAGTATTGATCCACTTGATTCAAGCTGTGGAAGACATGACTTCGAGATATGGCCTATTGTTATTGGAGGCTTTCAATTTGGTTAAAAGGATTTATTTTATTAATTTAAAATAAGTGGGCATGAGGATACTTAGCCCACATATATCTTATTTCTTACGAATTAGGATTTTTGGAAAGGCCTTGTATTTTGGCCAAAGGGCTTATTTGGAAAGTTACATGTTAGAAACTAGGGTTTAAAGAGTGGTACTGTAGCAATCACTGTAGCGTGGTACTATAGCCGCGACACTGTTCATATAAGGGTACTTTTGGAACTAAGGGGTTTATTTTGGGCTAGGGTTTCAATTCGGTTTTGGTTTAAACACTCTTTATAGCCTCATTTGAAGATTGGACAATATTGAATTTTCATCGTGAGTTGAGTTTACTCCTCTTGTTTTTTATTGAACTTTTGAACTTATCAAAGGTAAATCACAACCTTTGTGGCATTCCTCCTTGTAATCTGGGTTCTTGAGACGGGTTTTTCAATGGGTCTAGATTTTAATATAATCTAGGTTCTTGAAACGAGTTCTCATTGAGTCTAGATTTTCCATCCATTGACTTGATTTGGCTTTCTTGGGTGAGTTTTCAATTTGATTGTGGGTTCAAGGGATTCCATTCCTGCGGGTTCATATCAGGGCGACTAGAAATGAAGATAATAAATAGGTAAGCTTGAAAGGCTCAATCGGTCCAAAGAATGCCTTAATCATTTTTCCAGTAATATTTTGTCTAAGATTTCACCTCGAGTATAATCAAACAAGTTCTTGAATAAGTTGAAACCATATAAATTCACATAAAATTTCTCTAGGTACTCAAAACAATTAATGATCATAAGAAGCATTCATTGAACATAGAAAATATCAAATTAAGTAAGATCAAGTAAAGAATTAACAACTAGACTTAAGCAATGAGAAATTTTCCTCAAACTTATAATCAATTCAATCATATTCTTATCATAGGCTTTTTATTCATCGAACCAAATTGTTTTTATCATCATTCTTATTTTTATTGTTTTTTTTAAATAAATAAAATAATATCTTTTCTCCCCAAACTTAAATATCACATTGTCCTCAATAGGAAAAGGAAGAAAAATTAAAACAAAGAATGAGAGAAGGTAAGAGATGCTCCCTTGATTTTTTTTTTTTGTGGTCTTCCAATTGAATATTTTCCTTGAAGGTGCAGCTGTGTACTCCTAGGAAATCTCCCCGACTTCTTCGCTCCTTAAATTTGATGGAAGCGGTTTGAGTTCAAGCTTGGGTGATTCCTTACGTGATAGCTTTAGGACTTTAGCTCTACGTCTTGATCACTTATTTGAAAACAAGAATGTACCTCAGAAGGAAATTCCATCGATTTAATACCTCATCAGTGACCTGCTCCTCGCCGACCCTTAAAATGAGTTTCCCTTTCTGGACAAAAGTTCTCCTTGTCACAAGGAAAAGTCAGCCCAGTATCAAAGAGATCTCCTCATCCTCCTCCATATCAAGTATAATGAAGTCGGTTGGGAAGATCAACTTATCAACTTTCACCAGTACATCCTCAATGAGTCCTCTTGGGTATCTAATGTATTTGTTTGCCAACTGTAGAGAGATGGTGGTTAGCTTTGCTTCTCCAAGACCTAATTCCTTAGGCGGCAGCTTCTTTTATACAATTGCACTACTCTCCTCGGTCGCCAACTATAGAGAGAACTGATTATTAGTCTTATTTTTTCTTAATCTTTGCGAAAAAGAAATTGGTGGATTATAAATTGAAGGAGAATAAGTTTTAGAAATAAACTCTCTAGATTTCTTGGGTTTTGCAGCCCCTTCATTCTCCTTAGTCTTCTCAGCTTGTTGGTCAGTCTCATCACGATCAGTTTCTTTCACCTCATCCTCGGTTTCCTTCTTCTCGGACTCCACATTTTCAGCAGCTTCTTCATCTTGCTCAATATTTACCAACTGGTCTTATGTTCGCCCACTTTTCAATGTTATGGCTTAACATGTTCCTTAAGATTGGTCACAGTGTTGCTCGGCAAAGTCCCTTCTATCCTATCGGTAAGCATGTTTGAGAGCTGACCGATTTGTGCCTCAAGATTGTGGAGTGAAGCCGAGTTGTTTTGATTCACCATATCAGTCTTTTGCATGTTCTGCATGATCATATCTTCAAGTGTCAGTTTTTTCTCTTGTTAAGGAATCTATTGAGGTGGTCTAGCCGGCACTTGTGATGGGAACCAAGGCGGGCCTTGTCATAAAGATTCTTTGCAAGTTTCAGATGAACTAATTACAAGAACAAGAGCAAAGACGATCAAAGAAGCAATGCAAGGATTGATGCAATCCACATGGGACGAGTCAAGCAAGAGCCCAATAGTCAAAATGGGCTTGAAGGATGAAGATCCAATTTTGATTCATTTGATACAAGCTATGGAAGAGGGCAATAATATGAGTTAAAGGCCTTGGGCACTTGAAGGATTTCAAATTGTTTAAACATTTAAATGAATTATTTTATTAGTTTAGAATAATTGAGCTTTATGATGTTTGGCTTACACATGTCTTATTTTTATGAATTAGGGTTTTTGGGAAGGCCTTGTATTTTGGCCAGGGGTTTATTTGGAAAGTTGCAATTTTTAGGAACTAGGGTTTTGAAGAGAGGTACTGTAGCACGGCACTGTTCATGTCCGAATCACTGTAGTGCCGCACTGTTCACTGTAGCTGAAACACTGTGGGAGTTTCATTTGCCATTCATTGACATGTTGCATGAACGTTTTTGGAGGTATCATTTGTCATTCATTAATATCAAGCATGACCCTTTTTGGAAGTATTGCTTGCCATTCCTTGTGTTTGCAAATTATTGGAGTGGTCATNCATTCCTTGAGTTTACATATAATTGGAGTGTTCATGCTACTACTAAATTTTCACTGTTGGAAATTGTTTATAGACTAAATCCATTTACTCCTTTAGATTTAATGCCTTTACTTATTGATGACAGGCGTAACTTGGATTGGCTTTTCAAAATTCATGAACCAATTAATGAAAATGCATATCATGTGGATCTTCCCGGTATGTATCATGTTTCTACTATTTTCAATGTTACTAACATTTTTCCCTTTGATCCAGGTGGAGATTCGAGGTCGAATCCTTTTGAGGAGAGGGGGAATGATGGGAACCAAGATGGGCCTAGTC
>QEOT01005012.1:11920-34174 GCA_003123785.1 Pterocarya stenoptera
GGACGTTGGAACCTCGATATGATAGATTCAATTCTAAGATAAATAATTTTCACTACACTAGAAGGCCAGCTAATTATTTGACTGATAGGAATAGAAGCCCCCAAATTGGTATTGCTCCAGAAATTTGGACAGGTTGCTTTCCATGGAGGAATGAAGCAACCTATTCTCTAGGAAAGAGCATGAAACCCTAGACATGCATCAATTCTCTTTATGAACCTCAATTACTCTATGCAATGTTCTTAATGACAATGAGGAATATCCATTTAGTAGTTGTAACCTACTTAATTTTGTTCAATGTATACTGACTAAGGCATTACAATAGAAGTTTTGCAGAAAACTAAGGTGCGGTTTGGATAGTGAGATGAGATAGTTTTAGATAAAAATTGAATAAAAAATTATTAGAATATTATTTTTTTAATATTATTATTATTTTGGAATTTGAAAAAGTTGAATTGTTTAGTATATTTTGTGTGGGAATTTGAAAAAGTTATAATGATGAAATGAGATAAGATGAGATGAAATACTTTCACCATCCAAACAAGGCTCAGCCCCCTCTTCCTCTGTAAGTACATAAAACAACAAACAATTAAGTATAGCTGAAGGTTGAAAAATAATTAATGAAAGGTATTGATATCTGACCTAAAGCATCCTGGTTCCTCTGATACATTTCCTGATTCATGACCTCATAAAAATGGAGCCTGTCATATAATCGAGCAATCTCAAATTTCTTTGACTCGAGCTGGGCTTCCATCTCCATCTCCACCTCAGCCCTTGCAACAGCCCTTCCAACAGATTCTGATACAAACCTAGCAACATGTACCTGTTGTAACAGCTCTTCCACCTGATTACATTCGAGCTGCTCACCCTCTGCCAAAGCAGTGGGATAAGACGGCAGTGTCAATCCCACAACAGACAACAGTTGCCTAAGCCTCTGCCACAGGCTTTGCATGTTATTCAAGGAATCTTCTGCTTGTTTCCGCTTCTCTATTTCCATCAATACACTAGATCTCATTTCATGCAATTCAGCTTCAACGTCTTTAAGAGAAGGCTGTGGCCCACTCTCAGAGGATAATTCTGTAGGAAGATAGAAAATTGCATGAGATAAAATACTGCTATATGCCCATACTGCTGTAGGCTCAAAACTGTCTTTCATACTTAGGACAGTGATTTACAGACAGAGGTGCCCAAGTTTTAAAATATTCAAGCAATCATATTTTATAGAAACATGGAAGAGCATGCAAACAAGGTAGCTTATTCTATGAACTAAACTTTCTAAAAGGGTAAGAGTAAAACCCAATAAAAAGAACACTTCACTAAGTCATTTGGCTCCCAGCTTTCATATCAGTGGTACCATTTTGAAAACCGAAGTTTTGAAGGAGCATAAGTTAATGTATTGTCTCTAAGATAGAAAGTTCCAAGTTCCAAGAATTCCTCTCCTCTATTTAAACTCAAATAAAGCAATAAAAAAGAAAAGGAGTTCACTTTTTCAAATAAAGTCAAGGATAAGTAAAGAAAGTTATTAAATTTTCAAATACAACAATCTTTTGGACATCTTAGAATGGAATACAAGACCAACTTGACCGAGGAAATAATCACTAACAAGAACAAGGACAAATTACCTTCCCAAGCGTCAAAAAACTCCCCCATTTGTGTGGAGAGAGCAATAGATCGATCTACCGCAGAATTATCCTCTCCATCAGTGTTGCTGGTAACACTAAGAGATTCACGTGGATCAAAGAAATTTTCTGACTCGCCATCTCTTTCAAGCTTCAACAAATCATCTTCCCCTGTCACACTATCACTTTTACTACAGTTTCCAAGTTCCACATGACTGCTCACAAGTTCTCCATTATTGCACCCAGATTCACTGCAGTGATTCCCAACATGACCATCACGGCCACCGTTCACATGGTCCTCCTGATTAGCACCAGGAATAGTGAAAGTAACAGAAACATCATCAGCTGAAGGGACAACCTCAGTTTCCACATTTCCAGCATTCCCATTGACCTTTTCATCAGGTTTTTGGCGAAGAGATACATTGTCCTCAGAAAAGCTCTTCACGAGACGTGGCCCACGCCGCTTATGATTGATGATATATGGGGAAGGCGTGAATGAAGTAGGTGAATCTGGAAGTGGTGTTGCCTTAGGAGTAGCATAGAGTGCTGGCCTTATCTGAGGGCGTTTCACTCTCCTTTCAGTGGCTGACGTACTGTTTCTCCTCTCCAGATTTGAACTTGGAATAGGTCTTGAATTAGGAGGCTTTGAATTAGGAATAGGCCTATCAACCGATTTTGAAGCTCCAGGTTCTAAGAATCGATCTAAAGTTATAGTAGTAAATGTTGGCATGATTCTGCACCACCAAACAGTAAAATTAACTTAAAACAATATTCACTTCCAATGAGATGGAAAAAATTCAAATAAGCTTTTTTTGATAAGTATTCAAATAAACTTAGAAGAAGATTCGCTTAAATGGGAACAGAGGGAAAAGAAATCTAACAACCAGTTGCAAAGAAAGAAAGTAGTATGTTGCTATCCAAAAATTTATGGAATCTCCAACTCACCAGAGCCAGTTAATTGTAACAGTGATGGAGCAAATGATGTCATACTTGGGATTTTCTTTCATAAGGTACCAGAAATAAGAAAATCAAAGATTGGATTTCTGAATGCATTTTCATCCATCAGGTACCAATCAGGACTCTAGTACTACGAGCAACAAATCTAAGATAAGGATACAATATGTCTATATAATGTTTTTTGCAACATGAACTCCAAAACCTATTGCCTGTAAATAGATACACGTTAAACTATTCAGTTAATATATATATATATATATATATAAACAGGAGAGCCGCAGAGAGAGAACAAAAACTCTCACCAAACAGAATCTTAAAGAATCCAACAGCGCCTCCTGGTTGCCAGGTATAAGCCATAGGACAAAACTAAACCTCTATATAAGTTAACCTAATACAGTCAATTACTCCCTCTATACAAACACGAGGACAACAGAGGACTGAGGATTAAACCAAATAAAATTCGACAATATTGTACCAAGAAGCCCAATCTCAAAATCCAAGGAGAAGGCAAAGCTAAAAAACTAGACAAAAATCTTAAATGGTGCTCCATGTAAGAGCAAGAGAGCAGAGTTAAAACCCTATGCCCCAAAATCTTCAACGTCCAATTTAAAAACTCCACAACCTATGCTGACAAACATAGTCAATAATCTTGCTTTTACGATGGGCTAAACCAAAAAGCTGAATTGTCGCGTTCAAACAAGGCATCCCCAAATAAAATCTCATAAGATCCCTAAACGCTAGAATTGGAAGCCCAGAAAAGTTTTAGAAAGAAAAAACGGAAACCTCCAGGAAATCAGCCTTAAAATGGCTATTCATCCTAACTGTTCGGACAACCCAAAACAACATAAACCCTCACTTCGCCTTCCTCTGTATTCAAACAGAAACCAAAAGAACACAACCAAGAAGAACAGAAAATATCTCAAAAATTAAGAAAACAAAAGGAATATATATAGAATAGGTAAGATACAAATCCGTTAGAAATTGAGAGATATTTACCTGGAAAGCGAAATGAAGCAGTGCGAAAGAATAACAGGGAAGAGAAAAGGCGTGGCAGGAAAGAAGAAGAGCTGAGGAGGAAGAGGAGATGAGTGGAAGAGGAGTGCTCAATGGCCAATGTTTGATGTTTATATTTCGATTTTGCTGTAATCTTTGTTGGTTATAGGCTGTAGCAATGACTCTCTCTCTCTCTCTCTCTCTGTCTGTCTGTCTCAGAGAGATCGCTTGACGCTTCGCTCCGCAAATGTTTGAAACGGAATAAGAAGTTTCGCCCACGCCCTTTTCCCAGTGTGAAGTGTCCAGAATAGCCTTATAACTAGGTTGGGATGGGCGTGGTTTATACCAAGGATGGTATCGTCTTTTCCACAAGTGTTTGAATTTTGGCTTGTCAAAGACACCAACAAAAAGTGTAATGAGATGATGAGGTGTTTGGTGAGGTCATCGAGGTGGCGGTCTCCTTGGGGAAACACGAATGCTTCTTTACATTTCTTTTTATATATATATATATATATATATATATAATTAAATAAATATATGATGAAATATTAAATTAAATTAAATAGTTTAAATTAATTATTTAATCTTTTTCTGTATTTTAATTTAACCTACATTTAAAAGTCAATGCATGCATGCAATATAATTGAAAAGTCAGATTTGTGGTCCTTCTCGGGTTGGCAAGTTATTTGTATGCATAACATCATCTTTATTAATTTTCTTTCATTCTCTTGACCTTTTTTTTTTTTCTCAATTTTCATCTTTTATCTTTAAAAATAACATTTCACACCTTAAAAACAAAAAAAAAAAAAAAAAATTGACACACTAATTTTCATGTAATAGCTTTGACATGATAATCAATTAAATTATTTGTATTTTTATGATCATTGGCAACATATCGATATCAATCACGTCAATACTGATAGACACAAGGATTCAAATACAATTCCTACAAAGCACGGAGATAATATAGCATTTGATAAGGCTAATGACTGCTAAAGTTCGAGTTAGGTTTTGTTTGGATGTTGAATTAAATTAAGTTGAGTTGAGAGACTTATGACTGTTAAAGTTTGAGTTAGGCTGTGTTTGGATGTTGAACTAAGTTAAATTGAGTTGAATTGAGATGATAAAATATTGTTAGAATATTATTTTTTAATATTATTATTATTTTAAAATTTGAAAAAGTTGAATTATTTATTATATTTTATGTTAAAATTTAAAAAAATTACAATGATGAGTTGAGATGGGTTTAAGATTCAAACGAATGATAAGGAATATCACTAGCATATAAACGTAGATAACAACAGTCCATGATAAGATTGATGCAATAGAATTCAAGTTATGAATTGACATAACTTGTAGAGAAAAGTGTAAATAGGAGAAAAAAAGAAAGAATTTGTGGGAGAATTTGGAAGAAAGTATTGAAAACTTGCGAAAGAAACCGGCCTGTAGAATGGATCGAGCATTTGTTTTTTGTTTTTGTTTTTTCAAATGAAATTGAAAGGCAGCATAGGAAGATAACGTATATATGAGGCGAGGAAATCGTTGGAAAAGTGCTTTGATTCTTTGCTTCCAAATATCTAGGGACACCACTTTTGCAGGTGGTCATAATCTCGAACAGCATTTACGTGTATTAATTCATCAACGTGTTAGATTCAAACACGTACTACAATAAAAATGAGTTTTGGTGGCCATTTATTTGTAACAAAAAAGTTATTTGTGACTAATTTTAATTGTAAATAATCATTTTATTGAAATTAACTGACTACAAATAAAAATTTTTCTTGTAGTGACGCTTAAAGCAAAGCAAAGTTAAACCAATAATGAAAACATGTAGAAGAACATAATAAAGACAAAAAGGCATAGCATGCTAAGCATGTCAAAGAATAAGTCCGTTTGGATAGTGAAATGAGATAATATGGTTTTAGATAAATGTTGAAAGTTGAATAAGATATTATTAGAATATTATTTTCTAATATTATTATTATTTTGAAATTAAAAAAATTGAATTGTTTATTATATTTTGCGTATGAATTTGAAAAATTTATAATGATGAGATGAGACGAGATAAAACTGTTTCTGTATTCAAACTGGATCGGTGGAAGCTTTCGGACAACCTCCATCTCATCGACATGTGATCCTAACACAATGTCTAGGTTCCCTTTACCTCCTATTGAGAACTGATCTCTCTCTTTTGTCGGACGCTAGTACTGTCGAATATACTCCTTTATTTAAGGATATGAGAGAGGAAATCTTCATAAACTACCTTATCATAAGTCAAGAAATTATAGGACGATATTATTTTGGTTTTATGGACTATATTTTTTAATTTTTGGGTGTGATTTTTGAATTTCCCGATTTTCGTTTCATGTTAATTTGTTTATTGGAAAAAAAAAAGTATAAAAAAATGAGTGTCATCTTTTTATGTGGCCTTTGATGAGTCACAGGTCAACAAGCCACGTAAATGTAGCTCATAATATAACAACATATTTGAATCAGAAAAAAAGGGTAAGAAATCTGTAAAGAAATCTTATTTATTTCAAATAATAACCCGCAGGAATCAATCAACATGCTTGAGCGTGAAGGATTGGCAGCTCCAGACAAGTGGTCCGAAACGACAATAATAGCATATACTGTTTTCATTGAAAGCCAAGTCACAAATATTCTGTCTTGGGAAAGGAGTTTGATCGAGCTTGGAATATCTCAGGATAAATCATTTTCGGCATGAGCTTTTCTTAAAGAACATGGCCGTGTTTGAGTTGAGAGAAGCTTTTATAAAATTTTCAACATTTTTTTAATATCAAACCAAACATCTATAGGCCATGTTTGGTTATGAAAAATTTTCAAAAAATTTGTTTTAGCTTTTAATAAATTTTAAATTAAATATCTTCAAATCATTAAAAAAATAAGTTATTTCAATTTTTACAACTTTTCGTCTCATCATTTTTTAATCATATTAAACATAAAAACCAAAATTACCTTTACAAATACTAAAATAAAAATCATTATTAAAAAATTATATTTAAACATCTTTTCAATTCTATTTATTCACTTTCGGACAAAATTTAATACAAAACTTATTTCTTTTTATTCAAGATTTTCTCAAACCTCTTTCAAAACCCAATAAAAAACACATTTCAAAAAACAATTCTCAAACACAAAATCTAGCCAAAATTAGAATCTAAATCACTTCTATTAGAGCACTAGGTAGAAGAAATAAACTTCATAAATACCTCGAACGCAGTTTTAGAAATTGTCCCATGAGTTTCTCTTAGGGTTCTCTTGACTCTGCTACACGAATAAGTTTAGCAAGTTCTCTAATTCTCCAAGTCTTTACACAATGGTGTTAATTGAATGCACTACGCAGGATGGACTAGAGCAACATCCAAACAACCCACAACCTAAATGCTTTTTAGAGAGATGATAGCTCGAGGGAGAGACTCGCATATATATAACCCCACCAGTGTAACTCTCGGCTGAGCATTAAGTCTACTTATTAATGGTAATGACTTGGCTAATTCATTATACACCCAACAATTAATTGCCAGGCATTACTACCTAAAATTGAAGGGAAGGGTCATGGCCACTAAGGGTGCCAAATTAAAAAAACAAAATGTTTTCTTAAAAATGCAAAAACAAATTGAGGAAACGATTATGACAAAATTATTGTCATAAATGCTGTAATATCCCAATTAAACCAAAATCTACCTATACTTATCTTTCTTTGCTAATCTTCCTTATTAAGAAATTTCAATGCCTTTTACCTACAAAGTTGAAAGCTTGGTATCATTGGATCCTCCTCTTAGGGAAAAAATGGGCAACATCGAGCGGGTTGGGGGGTTAAGGGCCTAATCACATGCCTCGAGCGTATGGCCCAACAAATCACACTAAGGGCTAGTTTGGGTACCGAGAGTACCTGAGGTACTCTCAAACACTCTCACTACTATTCTTTACTTATTATTACTTTTTACCTACTTTTCTACTATTCATTACTTTTTACCTACTTTTTATTACTATTCAATATTCTATTATTACTTTTTCATTACTATTCACAAACATTCTCAGATACTTTCACTATCCAAACCAAGCCTAAGGCAAACTCGCGGGGTGTAGATGAGGAGACTTGTGCCAATAGAAACAATAGCAGATTCAATTAGCACAAGGCAAGTTGGAATCACCCACCCCCTCCCTGTCACGGTGCAAGGGAGCGAAAGCTATAATTGAAGGAAATCCTGAAGGGAGGCTCCTCACCTCAATACGGTCTTGGTAGGTCGAACTCCCCACTCGAGGAGATCACATCCATAGTCATGGGGTAGCCAGAGGCAGCAAAACATCATTGGCCAGAAAGGCTCACACTAGAAGAATGTGATATTGACGTGTTCACAGTCAATCGACCAATAAAGAGATAGAAGGCAGAGGTGGATTCCCCTATAACCTTCATCGAGGAATTTGGTACAGGGGTGTCCTACCCCATGACGATGCTTTAGTGGTCACCCTGTTGATCCTAAACTTTACCACCCACTAAATTCTAGTCGATAACGGAAGCTTGACCAACATAATATTCTGGGAGACATTCCAGAAAATGAACTTGGGGCAAAACAGACAACACCCGACCCTAATCGCCGCTCAAGGGATCTTTAGGAGAACCGGTACAACTAGAAGGGACCATTGCGCTGCCGGTCATTGTGGGCTCGACCCCCTACGTGGTAACAATTATGATGGATTTCTTGGTAGTTAAAGCCCACAACTCTTACATTGCTATCTTTGGCAGGTCAACGCTAAACAAGATGAAGACGATCACCTCCACGTACTACCTGAAAATGAAGTTCCCAGCATATGGTAGAGTAGGCAAAGTGCGAGGAGAACAAGCCTTAACACTAGAGTGCTATGTGCAAGAACTCAGGAACGGAGGCCTGGATGTCTGTGCTATAAAAGGAGTGGAGTGAGGAAAGTCAAGTCATCTAATGGAAGCACAATGTAGCGACATGTAGCCGAGGCCTTTCACCCACCCCTAGAGCTAATTGAGCAGGGCATGGAGATGCTTGACAAATACAACTTGCAGCAAGTGGAGCCTGTCAAGCCCCTTGAGCTAGTAACACTCTACTCGGACAGGCCCAATGCAACAACCGACTGGCACAAGCCTCTGAGAGTAACTAAGGTTGCTCTTGGTCAAGTATAAGGGTGTTCGTGTGGAGTCATGAGGATATGCTTAGAATTGGCCTGGAGATTATAGAGCATCACCTTTACATTGACCCAGAGGCCAAGAAGATATGAAAAAAGGCAGGGGCTTCAGCAGGGAAAAATATGCCACCAAAGTCAAAGAAGTGAAGCGTCTCCAGAAGGTAAGCTTCGTACGCGAGGTCCACTACTCGAATTGGGTCTTGAAAGTAGTGCTCATAAAGAAGGCAAATGGTAAATAATGAATGTGTATAGATTTCATTGACCTAAACAAAGCGTGTCCAAAGGACTACTTTTCCCTACCACTGATTGACCAGATAGTTGACTCAACCGCTACACACCGCATGCTTAGCTTCATGGACGTTTACTCAAGGTACAATCAAGTTTGAATGAGTTTGAAGGACCAGGATAAGAATTATTTCATAACTGACTGAGGCCTGTATTGCTATCAGGTTTGAGCTAAAGAATGCAGGAGAAATATACCAAAGACTAGTAAACCGAATGTTCAAGGATCAAATAAGACAAAACATGGAAGTTTATGTAGATTACCTCCTGGTCAAAAATACAGAACCTCGTCACTACATAGCAGACTTAAGGGAGACATTTGAAGTGTTGTGTCGACATAAGATGAAACTTAACCCAATCAAGTGTGCCTTCAACGTCGAATATGGGAAGTTCCTCGATTTCATGGTGTTCTGATAAGGGATTGAGGCTAACCCAAAAAATGTCAAAGAAATCATGGAAGTAAAGCGCCAAAGAAGCTAAACGAGGTCTAGAAATTGAATTGACTGGAGAATAACAGTGTTGAACTCGTTTGTGTCCCAGTCAACAAACAAATGCTTATTGTTCTTCAAGGTGCTACAGAAGGCACATGATTGGAACATTGAGTGCGACGAAACATTTGGGCAACTGAAAGCATACTTGACCAACCCCCCTCCTAAGCCAAACTAAGTCAAGAGAGGCCATATACCTATACCTGTTAGTCACGGCAAACGCTACCTCCGCAACTCTTGTTCGAGAAAAAGACAGTAAATAAAAGCCGGTGTATTACACAAGCCACGTTGGGTTGAGACACACTACCTGTGTATCAACTACTCTTGCTGGCACTCGTGGTGGCAACACACTGGTGAGGCCTTACTTCCAATCTCATTAAATAAAAGTCTTGACCGATGCCCCCAAAGGAAAGTCTTGCACGAGCCCGAAACTTTCGATCACCTGGTCAATTGGTTGATCGAACTCATCAACTTTGACATTAACTACATTTTAGAAGTGCGACAAAGGGACAAATCATAGCAGACTTTTTTACGAAATTCGTCAACTTCTCTTAAAGGATACAAGAGATCCCAAGGGGCACCATTTGGCAAGTGCACGTGGATGGCTTCTTCTATCGTAATGGTGGGGGAATAGGCATCTACATTGTCACTTGTAAGGTGGAAGGGATCTACTACACATTAAAACTAATGTTCAATGAGGCAATGGTTGAAAAAAAAAAAGGCAAGGGTTGCCACCACCTTGGTAAATCACGAACCGAACGATGGACCCCCCCTCGATTGGAAAAAAGGCAATAGTAGTAGCAACGACTGGACCTCAGGGTCCTGAACTAGGCCGGGGATGTAGCAAGATACTTAAACACAGGCAAACTATCGGATGAGAAAGTGAAATCCATGAAGGTGAACAAGAAGGCATCTAGGTTCACATTTGTCGAATGGGTATTGTAGCTTTTCAGCGCCACTCCTAAGATGCATTTTTGCGGGAGAAGCTTTATATGTCATGGCAGAAATACATGAGGAGGTCTGCATGAGCCACTTGAGTGGCGGAGCATAAACACACAAGTCCTTGAGGGAGGGGGTACCATTGGTCGCAGGCGTTAAGAGACGCAAACGAGTTCGTTTGAAGCTATAAACGATTCCAGCAATACAACAACATACCTCACCACCCACCCAAGGAGCTGAAGATGGTGACCACGCCATGTAAGGGTGAAAACCGACCCATTCGGCGCGGTTTTTGGACAAGACCGACGAGAGGAAATACGGAGGAGGAATCAGCCGTAACCGGTCGATGGAGAGGAGAAAACGGGTCGTATCAACTCTGGCGGTTCTCTGGCAGTTCACTGTCGGTTTCTCGGTTTGAGATAACGACGATGGTGGTCTGAGAGAGTAGAGAGAGAGAGTTGCAGAGGAGAGAGAGAGGATGAGAGAAACTGGAAATCAATCAGGGAAGAAGACTGAAGGTTGAAGACGATATAATATCGAAATGACGCCGTTTGATTTTAAATCAAACGGCGTCGTTCTCCTTATTTTTTTTTTTTACGTTAAGGATAAAACGACGACGTTTGGTTTAATACCAAACGGCGTCGTTTTAGTTGTGTTTAAAACACAACTACAAGCATAAACAACGCCGTTCCACTTAAGTTTAAGTGGAACGGCGTCGTTTCATATATAAGACAGAAACCTAATATGCCATCGGCCGGTTCGACGGTTTGACAGTGGTTTAAACCGGAACCGAACTGATCAACTTCGGTTTGAGGAAATAACCACCGGACGCCGGCCGGTTCTCCACCGGTTCCGGCCGATTCCTGACGCAGCCGGTCGGTTTGCATCGGTGGCGGCCAGTTTCTTCGATTTTTGTTCAGCCCTAACGCCATGCCCCTTTTCCTTGCAGGGGTCGATATAGTGGGCTCACTACTGGTGGGCAAAGGCGAGGTTAAATTCACAAAGTGGGTGGAAGCCGAAACCTTGGAGATGATCACGACCGAGAGTATAATCAAGTTCTTGTGGAAGTCCATCGGATGTTGTTCGACATACTGCGAGCCATAACCTTAGATAATGGTCGGCAACTCGACTACGACTATTATAGGGATTGGTGTGCCACGATAGGCATCAAAGTAAGATACTCCTTGCCTGGACACCCCTAAGCCAATAGACAGGTAGAGGCAACTAATAAAATGGTATTTTGCATGGTAAAAAAGAGGTTGACCAGGAGTGTGGACAGAAGAATCACCTGGAGCGTTGTGGGCATATCGTATTACCGCACGGGCCTTGATTGGAGAAACCCCATTCACGATGACCTATGGGTGCGAGGTCGTGATACCTATGGAAGTTAGCATACCTAACTATCGTGTACAACACTACGACCAGGACACTAATAGCAGGGGTTTGGAAGGAAACCTTGATCTAATGGAAGAAATGAGGGAGCAAACAAGCATGAGAGCGATGACTTACATGGAGATGATGAAACGATATTTTAACAAAAAGGTTCTACCCTAATCGTTCAAAGTAGGTAAGCTCATGATATGGAAGACAGAGACAACATCCAAGCGGCAAGAGGAGAACAAGCACGTGCCAAACTGGAAAGGACCATACCGGGTGATCGCTTGCAAAAGAACAGACTCTTATTGTTTAGAGGACGTGGGTGAAACGAAACTCCCAAGGCCATTGAATTTCGAGCATTTGAAAAAAATAATTCGTGTAAAAGTCTCCCGAGACTAGTAATAGGAAAGATGTATTTTTTCAAAAAACTCACAAACTTTACGTGCAGCTTTCGATGTGACCAAGGATGAAGCCACTGGTCGAGAACACTTTCGATAAAGATGGATGAGTGCTCGTAGATGACACTTGTTTGATGAAGCCTCCAGGCCACGCCTTTGGTTGAGAACATTCCTGAGGAAGTCAACCAACCCTCGCCCATGTAGGCACGAAGAAAGTCCAAGGTGAGTAACTGCTACGCAAAGACTAAGGAGCATCAATAAAGAAAGAAACCCACAAAGGTGAAGGAACACATCGAATTCATTAAAATAGTACACTGTTTACAAAGAAAAGAAAGGAATCATACAAACTATATAAGAGGGTGGAGCACCAAATGGGGGAGGAGGTGGCTAGTTCAGGAAAGCGTCCTGGATCAAGTCCGCTCCAAGGGATTCTATGTAGGCAATCATCAACCCATTGGGGCGGAGAGACATTAGAGCTAGGGTCCTCATATTCGTCTCAGGGCTAGCCAGCATAAGCCTCATCAACATATGCAACCCAAGTTGGAATCTAGACACAAACGCCTTGTCTCATACAACAAGGGCAACGACAATTTATGGAGAAAGCCTAACAACCTCTTTCCTAGTGGAATCGAGTTTGGCTTGCAACATGGCAACTTGCCCTTAGGACTTGGCCAAGAGTTACTTAGTGCGGTTTGGATTCAGAGGAGAGGAGAGTTGAGATGGTTTGTGAATAGTAGAATAAGATATTTTATGAATATTATTTTTTAATATTATTATTATTTTAAGATTTGAAAAAGTAGATTATTTATTATTTTTTGTGTGGAAACTTGAAAAGATTCTTTTGGGATTTAAAAAAGTTAAATTGTTTATTATATTTTGGTGTGAAAATTTGTGAATATTTTTTTTAGATTTGAAAAAAAAATTATTATATTTTGTGTAGGAATTTAGAAAAGTTGTTATGATAAAGATGAGATGGGTTGATGAGAGTTTTGAAACCAAACAGCCCATTGTCGGATACCCATTTGAGCCAAAGGAATTACCTACCCCACAACTAGTCATGAACGAACCTGTAATCGGCCTTGACGCGGGATCACTCCCTGCGCGCGATGTCAAAGTTATTCCTGAGGTGGGACCAGGACTACTCAATCTTGGTAAGCCTTCTGGAGTACTCAAGACAACTATCTTTCCACTCCACCAACTTGCCCTCCTGTCGATCGGTGCAATCTTGTTCCAAGTCAGGAACTTCCCAATGTACCTTCCTCGCACCACTAGGATATGGCTAGTTCCTATGAAACCTTTGTTAAGGAAGCTGTCTTGAGGGCGAAATTGTGGCGAAGGATCGAGACTTCCACCCTCAAAGCACCAACCTCATCCTCCAGAGCTTGGTAGCGAGAGCTTAGCTAGGAGCGCTCGGCTTCCTACCTCTTTTTGTCCTCAAGGACGACTTGGTGAATTCTCACCGCAGTAGAACAAGGCGAGCACACATGTTCAATGAAAGAGGAATGGCAGCACGAGATCTAGCCAATCAAAGAACGAAGCCCTTATAGCAAGGCACAACCAGTTAATGATGGAAAAGAGATAGGAACAAACAGAAGATCAGGTCGGAGTTGCCACGTTGTTTAAGGCCAGGGCGGAAAGTTTAAGCCTGGTAGGGGTGGGTAGAACCCCCTTTTGGACTGGAGGGACCGCCGTAAGCCCATCCTACCCCCTGAGCCATTTGAGAATCTTGGAGATCGACATCCTCCCCTAGCGGCTTCTTCCCTTTGGGCCGCAATGTAGCTGACGCCTACCCCTTCCATCCGTGGATAGTTCTCGAGCTTGTCAAGCAAAGCGTCATTCAACCTGTTGCATGCAATTGACTCGGAGACACCAAGAATCGATCTGCGTTCAACCTGGTAAGAACCTGCTTGGACTCTAAAGGGTTTTCCCTAACCCACGCATAGGTAACATCCACGAGCTTGCTCCCTCTAGGTAAGGGTCATCGAGAAGACACGATTGTCATGAATGGCACTCCAAGAAGCCCTCACCAAAAACTCCTGACCCTTAACCTCTTTAGCGAAAAACTCCCAACCAGTTCTAGAAACAAAAAACTTTCGATCTCAATTCTTTACCTTGGAGAAACATGGCTCAAACTGGGAGACTCTAAAACTTGCTCATGAATGGAAGTTGCATTAGTTCCCCTAATGACTTCTGACATCGTGCGTATAAAAGAACTCACGAGGGGTGAGGTCCGGATCCTCGTCCCCCATGGCCTCCAAGACTCACCCCCAAACAACACAGCAAAACAACATGATCCTTTAGGCATTGGGGAGCACTTGGGCCAAAGCCAACCTTAAAAAGTCCAGGATGCCACGAACCAACCAAAAAAATGGAAGACAGAGCCTGATAAGAGACATGCCTATGTACAACCCGATTCGTTCGAAGACCTCTGCTGGTTCATGATTCGATTGGAGGGTCCAAGTAGGACCAAATCCATTGTGTTAGGGATTCTATATCGATCTCTCACGGAGTCAAGATTTGCCCGAGGGGTGGAGGTGGAAAGGATTTGGCTGATCTTTTGGGAGCCATAGAAATGGGAATGCGGGAAAATCAAGTATTGGAAGCGGAAGCAGGAAAATGAAAGAGAAGGGAATAGGAAAGAGAAAGAAAGTGGTGCAGGGGAAGAAAGGGTAATGCCATGGTTATCAAAAGAGAGAACAACAAAATGACAAAAGGCATAGAGTGAAAGGAAAGGTGCCATGCACAACCAATGAAAGATACCAAAGCCAGTCTAGCTGACCAGAAATGAAACAAGGGAGAAATTGGTGCGGCACGATCGTCGTTGTTAGGAAAAGCGAGCATGAGGCCTACTAACGACATGCTAGGAGCACGATGAATAGTCGAGGCGATGGGGCTTAAACGATTTAAACTCCCGCCAACACGAGTGAGACAAGAATTTATGGGATAACTATTAGGGGAAAATGGGCAACACCAACTGGGCTGGGGGTCTAGGGGCCCGATCGCATGCCTTGAGAAGCCCGTACGAAGATGGCCTAACAAACCGCACTAAGGCAAACTTGCAGCGTGCGGAGAAGAGATATCCCAATTGCAAAATACCTTCATACAACAAAGAATAAGAGGAGCGTCGCAACCAACAGGAAAGCAAAGGAAATCAGATTTTCTCCATACCAAAAAGATGATCAGTACTCGGGTAATCTGACGCAGATCCACACTCTAAATATTTTCTCTTATGATGATGAGGCTGAAGTGGCAGGGCCAAAACTGCAACCAAGTCAGAAATGAAACAATTATCATGGAATTGCAGGGACCTTGCCCGACCCCGTGCAATTAGAATTTTGAGGGCAATTATTAGGAAGCATAAACCTAATGCAGTCTTCCTCTCGGAGACAATTTTGATAAATGGGAATATTTCAGCCATTGTGAATAGATTAGGCTTCTTTTTGTATATAAATGCCCCCAACTGGTAAATGAGGTGACCTTTTGTTTATGTGGATGAATGGACTGGATGTAGAACTTGTGTTTGTAAATATAAATGCAATATCTATGCTTGTGTATTCAAATCCTTCCCACATCCTTGGCTCATTAATCTGGTCTATTGCCCTACATAAAACAACAAAAGATGGCAGTTTTAGGACATAATGAACAAGGTTGCTAATAATTATTAGGACCCCAGGTTAGACATTGGAGATTTCAATTTGATATTGAGTCAAATAAAGAAAATAGGAGGAAAGTCTTTCACCTGTTCCTCACACACCAATGGTCTTACAGTTTACATGGACAGGAATGGGATGATTGACTTAGGATTTCATGGTCCTAACTCTTAAGTATACCTGGTCTAATAATAGGCAAGGCTTACGTAACATCAGAGAAATTTTGGACAAAGGAATTGCTAACCATTATTGGATGGCACTTTCCCTAATGCCAATCTTCAACATTTGGGAGAACGTATCATCTGATTGCTAACCATTAGTTCATCTGATCACTCACCCATTCTTTTGGACACCTTTGGGAGAACGTATCATAAGAATCCATTCAAATTCGAAGAATCTTGGATTAGGGATCATACAAGCCAGATGATCATACAAAAAACATGGAACACCATCTTTGTTGGCAATCCTAGTTACATTCTCTCAAAAAAATTGAAAGACGTCAAAAAAGCTCTAAAAACTTGGAAAAAAAAAAAAAACCATTTTGGTCACATTCAATCTTCCATAAAAATCTTGACCAAAGCTCTGTCACAAATCTAGACTAATGATCCAAACACCCAATCCATGATCAAGGAAACTGATTTGAAAGAAAATCTCAATGAACCACTCAGAAGAGAGGAAATCCTTTTGAGGTAAAAATCTAGATTGCAAAAATTGACCACTATTGATTTTTACACTAAATTCTTTCATATGTCAACCGCTATGAGGAGGTGCATGAACTCTATTGAGAGTCTGGGGTTGTTTGGATTGGGAGGAGAGTTGAGATGAGTTGAGATAGTTTGTGAATAGTAGAATAAGATATTTTATGAATATTATTTTTTAATATTATTATTATTTTAAGATTTGAAAAAGTTGATTATTTATTATTTTTTGTATAGGAATTGGAGAAGATTTTTTTGGAATTTGAAAAAGTAAGATTGTTTATTATATTTTGATGTGAAAATTTGGAATATTCTTTTGGGATTTGAAAAAGTAAGATTATTTTGGTGTGGGAATTTGAGAAAATTCTTTTGGGATTTGAAAAAAAAAATTGTTATATTTTGTGTGAAAATTTAGAAAAGTTGTAATGATGAAGATGAGATGAGTTGAAGAGGGTTGTGAATTCAAACAAGGCCTTAAGATCAATTCTAACAATTGGACTATTGATCAATTAGTGATTCAGAATAAATTTATGGAACATTTCAAAGAGATATTCCATTCATCCAATTCCATGATCCATCTGAGTTGGAGAAACTCTTTCCTGAGAAATTTTCTGACCATGACAATCACTTCCTCTATGAGATTCCCACTGAAAAGGAAATTCTCTCCACTTTAAAACAAACTCCCTCAAAAAAAGCTCCTGCCCTGATGGTTTTACATGATTGTTCTATAAACACTATTTGGAGATCATTACAACAGATTTCAATGCTGCCATAAAAAAAATTTTCAAAAATAGGAAGCTTCTCAAAGAAATAAACCATACACATAGTTTTAACCCAAAGAACAAACAACCCAAACCTTGTTCATCAATTTAGGCCAATTAGTCTTTCTAATGTCCGTTAGAAAGTCATAGCCAAAATTCTTGCAAACAGACTCAAGAAGATTCTTCCCAAAATCATCTCACCCCATCAAAAAACCTTTGTCCCTGGTCGAATCGTTCAGAAAAACACAATTCTGACTAAAGAGGTTTTTCATCATCCTAAGAAAAAAAAGGGGGGGAAGAAAGGGACTTATGACTATTAAAATAGATATGAAAAAGGTCTTTGAATTTATGGAGTGGAATTTTCTCTTTAAAATAATGTCAAGCCTTGGTTTTCACAACAATTGGATCAACTGGATCCAAGAATGCATCACAACAGTTTCCTATTCAGTGCTCATCAATGACAACCCTTGTAGTTTTTTTTCCATCCATCCAGAGGTCTTAGACAAGGAGATCCCTTGTCCTCCTTCCTCTTCATCCTTGGAACTGAAGTTCTCACAAGACTCATAACAAAAGAAGAGAATTTGGGTCACCTTAGGGGCATCTCTATCAGTAGGAATATCACTCCCCTTTCTCATCTACTCTTTGCTGATTATCTCATTCTTTTTAATAAAGCTTCTAGTCAAAATGCTCAAATCTTCAAGAATTGTTTGGACAAATATTCTCAATGGTCTGGTAAAAAATTCCATGCTGGCAAATCATCTATTCAATTTAGTGATAACACTTTGCCACGGCTCAAAAGGGATGTGTAAGAAATCTTTGACTTCAAAAGTGCTTCTTCCAAAATCAAATATCTAGGCCTTCGCCTCTCTTTCAATGCCTAAAACATATTCATTTTGAAGAGGTACAAGATAAAATTACTCAGAGATTAGCAGGGTGGAAAGATAAGCTTCTTTCACAAGCTGGTAGAACCACTTTAATAAGATCAGTGGCTAGCTCCATACCCTCTTATCTAATGTCCACCATCTCTATTCTCAAAACTGTGACCAACAACATGGATAGAGAATTCATGAGATTTTGGTGGGGGTTCCCTTCTGACAAAAAAAAAAACTTAAAATTTCACTCCTAAATTTTGAAAATCTATTTGCAAACCCAAATCTATTGGTGGCCTTGGCCTGAGGTTAACCTCTAATTTTAACAAAGCTTGACTTTGCAAAATAGGCTGGTAGATGATTAATGGTAGCAATGCTATATGGAAAAAAATGCTTACTGGAAAATACTTGAGAAACACCTCCTTCCTTGCAACTAGCCCAAAGCCCACTGATTCTATCTATATTGGAAAGGTATTTTAAAACAAAAGGAGTTTCTAAAAAATAGTGTGTTACCAGATCAACAATGGGGTTTACACAAGGGTATGGTCTGATCCTTGGACACCCACTCTTCCTTCTTTCCAACCTGTTCCAAAACTGCCTCAATCCAAAAGGACCCTTCACTAACAGTTTCTGAATTAACCATGGACCCCCAGAAGATGGAATACAATCCTGTTACATGCACTTTTTCATCAAGATTTAGTGAATGAAATCATGAAAATCCCTCTTGCTCAGACAAATTATCATAACTTGGATGATAAATTAATTTGGGCTCATCACACTTTTGGGAAATTCACTGTTAAGTCGGCTTATGTTGCTATCTCAATCAATCATAACCACAACACCACTAATCAATCTAGTAATTGGAGAAAACTCTTGAAAATCAACATCCCAGATAGATTGAGATTTCTTTGCTGGAAAATCCTCAACAATATCATTCCCAAAAGAACTTTTTTAAAAAGATTTCTTCCTCTAAACAACGAAGAAATCCAGTGCCCGATTTTTAATACTGAGGAAGAAACTCAGAATCATCTCTTCTTCACCAAAACTTTAACAAGAATTCTATGGAGGCACTACCCTTGGCCTCTGAACATCTCCTGCATTGCTAATAACAATATTAGCCAGTGGATGGATTGTGTTATCAACCCTTCAAGGAGTGTCAATATTCTAAGCAGAGATGAGCATCACTTTAAAATATTTGCCATTCTTGTTATGGATAGTATTTGGTTCCTTAGAAATAAGATTTCATGAGGCCTTCATACCCAGTGATCACTACATTTTAACATTTGATGTGGTGGTAAGAAGCTCAGGCAGCACAACAGCAGCCATATGCAGATCAGAGGATGGTCTCCAATATTTGTCCACACTAGATTCATCCAAAGTTTGAACTCAAACTAGGAAGAAGCTACAACAATGCTCATAGAAGTAATGGAAGCTAAGGAAAAACAAATTGAGAAGATTATGATTGCAGGTGATTCACTGGGAACAATACTAGTAGTGAATGAACCAAATAACATCCTAGACTGGACTGTCCAGCCTATAATTCATGATATCAGGAATGCATTGTAATCCTTCCAAAGCTTGCAAACCAAGAAAATTCATCGAGAACTTAATCGATGCGCGCATTCTAATAGGCAGCTTCCAATAGTCTCTATGGAAGCATACCCCTTATTTCAATTCCCCCTTGGCTGTTAGACTTTCATAGCGGTAAAGATCCACTTGCTTGTCTATAATATTTAAATGTACTGCCGTAATAGGCTGAGTTTTCTTTGTTATGAATAAAGCTTGTTTGAATATATATATATATATATGTAAATGAATGCCCTGTTGATATATTAACCATGTTTACTTGGTAATTTGTTTTATTCTTATTGGATCTTTGCTGACTTAACGGAGTTAACCCAACCACCGCGAAGAAATCTTGCAAAAGGCTTCACCAAGAGCGTAACAAATATTGACTCCCATCTTAATGTAAACAAAAATGACACCTATCATCCCTTTTCCATTAACCCTTTTCATCTGGAGCTCTCAAACATTGATCTCTTCTTCATCCTACAATTACATGAAGTTTTCTTTGTAACTTCTGCATGTCTTAGATACCTACCGAGTCATGTGACGTTTTAACATAAGCATCTCAGGCTTCGAAGTCGTATCTACTTGTAAGTCGAGAAAACAACCTCAGTATATACCACACAGGAGTGTAACATCCAACGTCAAAACGAAATGGTTCTGCTTATCCAGTTATACTTCATTCATTGAACTCGTCCAATTTTTTAGCATTCATTAATATTTGCTTCTTTTTGCCGTGCAATAAGATATTTCATTTGATACAATCCAAGTACAAATGGAGTGAGGGGAACCCCACTAGTTACCCATGCACAATGAATGCAATAACCAAAAATTATATAAACAGGACCTGGAAAATGGACCTAAAATCTCGTCCGATCCAGTGGTTTCTTGGTTCATAGGCCAAAATACTGGCTGCTTGAAACGGCAGTTTTATAACAGATGGACTGCTTGGAGAGACACCAACTAACGCAACAAGAGCACTTGACTGACACAGCAGGCAGGGTCACACACTCAGTACATCAGATTTTACCAATATTCTCTTCTTAATTATAAACTTAGGAGCTTACGCTTACATTCAGGGAAAGATGTACACTTGCGGTATAAAATTACAAAATGTGCAGTGGGATGCTACTGTATTCATTGTACAATTCTGATGGCTGGGCTGTACCGGCTACCGCTCTTCTGAGTTGAATTTGTTCCATGCTTCCTGGAGATTAGAAGATCGACAGATAGGTAAGTACAGAAAGATATGGTTTGCTAGGCATAAGCAAGGCTTGCTGCTTTATTTAACTACAATGTTTAGTAGTTGTTTTTTCATCATGCTGGCTAGGGATGCAACTAGATCTGATAACTTCCTTTCATACGAGGAAGCCAGTGTAGGAAAGACTCAACTTAGATATATTGATAAAAGAAGAAAAAAAAAAAAAAACAGGGCTAGGACTACTACAAAGGAAAAATCAGGTGATTTCCATTCATAAATAAGCAACCGAACGACCATTTCACCATCAAGGTTACCTTATGCTCAACAGTAGCAAATAAGTTGCCCACAAAGAAGAAATTTGCTGTAAAATACTTGGAACTCGTGGAGAAGATAGCATGCAAAGAACACACCTTTAGAAGATCAAAGACCTTTTCGCATATGTACTTCTGCTGAATGCTTGCTCCCCGCTGTTGTAGTTTATCAGGATGAACACAAAGAGTCGCTTTCCTGTAAGCTTTCTTTACAGATGCAGCAGTTATGACTTCTGTCAGAGGGATGGGCTGCCAACCACTGTCAGGCCCAAGGATCTGCCAATGGAGAGGAATTAATTATACTAATCTTGGAAGAACTGAAGAGAGTAGGTTCTGACATTTGGTTAATCATTTGCCAGCCAAGTTCAAGCATCTCAATCCTTTATTTCTATGTAAAATCATATGCTGCACAATGCAAACATAAGACGATCAATGAACAGAAGTCCTTGGGAATAATATCAGATTCTTAATAGTATCAAATCCTTTTTCATATACATCTCCAAGAACGGTGCCAAAGTTAACCAGGAGAGGCGTAAAAGATTTCACACATCATAGTTTAGGAGCGGCTGGAAATAATTGCAGCATACTACCAAGTACTCAATTTATATAGAAGAACAAGTGTTAAACGCATATTGTATTGGTCGAAGCCCAACATGATACTAATAAGTATACAATTCATTATCAGGAAAATTTAATCACTAGTAATACTTTTGCCACCACAAACAACAAACAGCAATCTTCTCATATTTTGTTTTTTATGAGTAACTGCATTCTTCTTATATGACCTGAAATAAACAGCAAACTAGTTCAATGCCCAGATAATCTGCAGTATTCGATTCATTATCCTATAATTACACATTCAACCCACAAGAGAATGATATATATTCTGATAATTTAAGTACTACTCAGCACATACATATTGCAATGTTGAAAGCAATGCGCGTAGATTCCCTTCTTTCCCGCTTGACCA
>QEOT01005012.1:35971-62030 GCA_003123785.1 Pterocarya stenoptera
TTACCTTTGTGCTCAGACTCTGTCTTCTCCTTTTGTTCATGAGCAAGTGACTCTTGAGTTTCTTCCAGCTTTCCACCGTTTTCATTATCTTTGGATGCCAACTTTTGTGCTTGAAGGTTTTCACTATCATCCAGATTCCATGCTCCATCAGATACCCCAAGATCCTCCAACTCCTTGCGCACGCAGGTTCCTTTAGCCAGTTTCAGAGTCTTCCCATTTTCATCCCTCTCATATTGCTCATGTACTTCGCTTAGCCCCTTCAGTTCTTTTCCACCAGCATCTTTGAGTCTCTTCTCACTCTCTTTCCAAATACTAGCCTCCGTTAATTCCTTCTCAATTTCTTCCAACTCAAATCCTTCTTTTGATCTCCTACCACAGTCATTTCCTTCCTGAGCACCTTTGAGTTTTTCACTCTTATCTTCTTGCTCGGAAGCTCCATATAGATTCTTCTCTTCTTTTGCACAAGCATCTTTGAGTCTCTTTTCATTTTCTGTTATTTGACAAGTCTCTTGTTGTTTCTTCTCATTTTTTTCTCCTTTGTGAAATTCTCTTTGTTTCTCATCATCCTTTTCCTCAAGACCTTTTAGTCTCTTCTCATGCACTTCCTGCTCAACTATATTCTGTAGTAGCTTTGTTTTCTCTTCCTGCTCAACTATGTTCTGTGGAAGCTTGGTTTTTTCTTCCTGCTCAAGAGCCTCCTTTAAAATACTTTCATGTTCTTGTGTTTTGCAAGCCTCTGTTTGATTTTTCTGATTTTCATCCCTCTCGTTTGCCTCCTGCTTTAATCTCTTTTCACTTCCTTTATGCTCAAGAGCTTCCTTTACATTTTTCGCATCTTCAGCTCCATCAAGAGGCTCTTCATGCCCTCTTACATTTTCATCCACCTCAAAAGTCTTGTTTTTTCTCTTTTCATTGTCTTCCTTTCCGCACAGTCCCCTAATTAATTCCTCTCTTTCCATTCTTTTATTAGCCTCTGAAAGTTTCTGTTCATTCTCCTTGTGGTTCATGGCCTGCTCAACTTCAGATCTATACTTTTCCTTCTGGACCTCAAACAGGTCATTGCAGTTTTCTGATACACCAGCTCCAGTTGATTTATTTTCAGTTTCTGTATGCTTCTGGGCTATTCTAACCTTCTTCTCATTCTTTAACTTCTCGAAAACCACCTGAGCCTCTTTTACCTTCTTCTTATGCTGAACCTCTTTTGCTGCTTTGGATCTCTCATTCTCTCCTAACACTTCAAATGAGTCCTCCTCTTCCCCTTTTTCCTCCCCTTCCCAAACCTCATTTTCCACTTCAGATTTCTTCTCATACTCCAGGTCATGTTTTCCTATAGCTGACATCACTTTCTTGTTCTCTTCTTCTTGCAGCTCAAATACTCCCAGGTCTGCATTTTTCTCCCACCCTTGCTCACGAGTTTTAGCATTATGCACTGAAATCTCTATATGGCTTGACTGCTCAAGAGCATTACCAGACTTAACTGTTCTCACCAATTCAATAGACTGCAATGCTTCTTCCCAATCATTACTTCCCTCTATTTTAACAGGACCCAGAGATGACCAGTATTCCTTTCTATGCTTTTTCTCTGCAGACTTTTTGGCTGCTTGTAGAAGTTTCTCTCCTTCCATTG
Source organism: Pterocarya stenoptera (assembly GCA_003123785.1). Lineage (NCBI taxonomy): Eukaryota > Viridiplantae > Streptophyta > Magnoliopsida > Fagales > Juglandaceae > Pterocarya > Pterocarya stenoptera. Next base: position 37,599 of record QEOT01005012.1, read on the forward strand.
AATCCGGAACATCCTGAGCTACATTTCTAACCTTTTGTGTTTCTTCTCTGACAGAAAATTTCCTTGAATTATCTTCTCTGTTACAAGTTTTCTGCACTCTATCATTTCTCAAACTGTCACATTCATCAACAATCTTGTCACATTCATCAACAATCTTGCTCACCTTTCCTTCCTTATCTGTTATATGATTCTTTGAACCCATTTTTGCACTGCCTTGAAAGCCCTCCTTCCTCTCCATAAACTCTTTTGCACTTCTGAGTTTTACTTGAGCCTTCGTCATTGCTTCCTTCATAGCTGCATCAGATGAACTTGCATCAACCTCTACATCAAAGAAAGGTGGTGAACTATCACCATCAGACCCTTCAGAAGCAATAGATTTACTATTTGTAGTCAATCTACTAGAAACTTCCTTCGTGACATCCGTTGAAGGTGGTGGTCGAGAGGGGGGTGGCAATTGAGAAGGCTGAGTTCTAAGGCTGATATCAGATACTGTAACAAACATCTCATTAGAAAGAAAACCACTTCTAGCATATGCTTTTTCAGGCTTTAGATCATTTCCGAATGTCTGTCTGCAAGTAGCATCATTAAAGGGTTGTGACAAGGTTTTCTTCAGATGCTTTCCCTTCATCATTCCCACGCTGAAATCCATACTGAGATTGTCATCATCAGTCATCTGCAAGATTGGATTCTCATCTATCTTTTGCAAGCGATCAATTTCCTCCAATACAAAAGTGTATCCAGGAATAGCATCTAGCTCAGTTATGTGTGTTGCCCCACTGCGCATATCTTTGCTGCTTGTCTGATTAGCCTTATGATACGACATCTCCACATCACCATCAAATGGCTGGCAAAAATCTCCATTTGAGAAGCAATGGTTCTTTTCACAGTGATCTGAATCTTCTGAAAGATATTCACTTCCTGCTGGAGTCCTATGAATGAGGAAACAGAAAAGTTTATCCCACAATTAAAATTCAAGAATTGACGCAGGGAAAAAAGGATCACAAGATTAAAAAATGCACAAAAATAAACAGCCTACACAGAGCTAATGTTATCATGCTGCAATCAAAGCATCAAAATCATATCGTCTTGAACTATCCTTGAGACCAATGCAGAGAAGCATTAGCACATTCATTCACGCATGAGAATGGGCCCAAGCGCACTTCCCAGTTTTGGTGTGGACACTGGTGAACAAAATTTTCAAGCACAGCGGAAGCATTGAAGGCCAGGTATTAGATTAAGCTGTTCTTTTACAAGTAGTTATTAGATACGGCCATTTTTATAAGTAGTTATTATAGCCTTCAATTCACTTTACTAGATAAGCTAACCACACTCTGTATTCCCCTTCAAATTAGGGGAAAAAAAGCACTCAATCCAATTAAAACCCTGGCTATAACCAAAACAACCAAGAGTCCCTGCAGAAAAGTCAATCTCCCAAGCCCCCAGTACTTCGTTACCCAGAGTCACTCACATCAGCGTTCCTACATTCTACAAATAGAGATCCCAAATTTCTCTCAAATTAGAAGTTTGAACAAAACAACCAGATCAACACTATCCAACAATCTCGATAACCGGTCTCACACTTTCTATTAAAACCCACAAACCTAAAGACAGAGCAGAAGCTACAAGAATCTTCTGACCGTTATATCCGTAACATAACCAACAAAAATAAGACGAGCATCACATTTTTTTAACAATATTTCACGCACTCCGATTCAAACTTTACTAAACAATAGTACAAAAAGCTGAGGACTCAACAGCATGATCATACATACCAAGCTTCGTCATCAGAGGAATCTCGGTCCCCACCCTTGTACTGGTCAAACAGCAAGTCCTCGTACGAGACCGCGCAATCTAGGCCGTCAAAATCCCTGAAGACCTCGGCGTAGTCCAAGCTGGAACTCCGGACATCGAAGAAGACCTCGGACTCGTCGACCGCCGGAAGATCCAGCACCGGAATGGACGAGGCCCGTGACAAGTGGAAGCTCTCGAAAATCTCGCTGTAGTCCTCGGCTCGCGGCGACAGTGTCGAGACGCCGGACTTGGGTGGCCCACCATAAACGTCGTCGAACAAGGCCTTGGCTTCGAACCCCCCATAGTTAACGGTCTTGTTGGCACGTGTAGGGGCGGCTGGGAACCTGTTGGGTTGCCGAGAAGCTCTCGCATTCTCCATGAGAATGGAGCTTCAAGCTTTTTCCTTTCCCTTATAAGAATGCCTTATTGTTATTCTTATTATTAATAAAACGTCTTTCTCAGACTCTGTTTCGGTTTCCTTTCTCTTTCTGTCTCTGTCTCTGTCTCTTCTCTTTCACTCTCTCTGCGCTACAGAGAGTGCAGAGTCAGCAGGACGAAGAATGAGAGAACGACAGGGAACGAAAATGGAAAAGGACGTCTCAAAATGACCATTAAGGACTTGGGTTCTTGTATTAAAAATCTTATATTTTTATTTATAATTCTTTTTTTACAAATATATTTTATTATTTTTCTTTCGACATTCAAATTTTAAATTTTAATTTTTTTTCAACATATACATGTAAAAAAGTAAATTTTTTGTAAATTTCTCTAAAATACATTTAGCATTTTCGATTTAATGATAAAAAAAGAAAACTATTTTTTCATTCATAAAGAAAATAATTATAATATATAGGTCATCTTAAAAAAATAAATAAATTTTGGTAACAAGTTCTTTTAAATTAAGATGAGAAGAGCCACAAAACACTAGTTAATATGATATGAGAAGAAAGGTTATAAATCGGAAGAGAAATGCTATTCTTTATAAATGATATAAATTGGCAAAACTTGGTGAAGGAACTCCAATTTCTGCTAAAGTTGAAATCAGGATAGGTACAAGTGCAGCAGTTGAAAGTGCATGAAAAAGTGGAGAGGGTTGCATTTGGAATCTTGGAAGCATTTCGGGGTGGAGTGTAGAGAAAACAATACAACAACTAAAGAGTTAAAAAAGCAGCCTTGAGAATGGTGGTTGAGTCGAGTGTTGAGGATGCATGCATGCATACTTAGTGGTCGGTTGATGCGGGTGGGACATGCAAGGACGTTTGGTTCAGTGGTCTCTTTCCATTCATTCCCACCTCATATTTGATGCATCTAATCAAGATTAGTTAGTTGGATAACAAAGTCTCTCTCTCTCTCTCTCTCTCTCTCTCTCTCTCTCTCTCTCTGTGAAAAGTGTCTGCATAATTAACCTGTCTATCAGATTGTCCACCTCTCCTAGTCTCACTCACCCCCAATGCTTGCTTAGAAGCAACATTTGTCAAGCATTTTCTTGCACTCACTACTGATCTTAATTAACTTTGATGAAGTGTTTTGGCCATCTCCAAGTCACATGTGCCCCCATCGTCGAACTCATTGGTTGTCACCTTGCATGCGAGACGTTTCAGCTAGTTGTCACATCATTGTGCTTACTGTTGTTACACACATCTAAAATGGATTATCCCGTCTTAAATCTTCAATATCTAATCTTCCTCACTTTATTCTATAAGCGTGTGAGCCCCACATGTCAATAGACTCATTACATGAGTACTATACATCATGAGTCTCGAGTCTTGCTCAAGGCTCGATTTACACGATTCATCCAACTTATTTATCTATCTTCTTGCTTTCAATCCATAGGATTTTGAATTGTTAAAGTAATCGACTATGTTTGAAATTACACAAGTATCCTTGTAATGCAGTAGAAATATCTACCAAATCACTCAACAAATTGGTTAGTCTTCAAGTATGCAATTAATTTAATAATTAAACAATAACGTAAAATAAATAAATTACATAACACTAAGATTGGTATTGAAGGAAAACTCTTTAAAGAACTTTTTAAAAATAAAACCCTACGAGACAGCCAAATTCAAAAAAATCAACTTTATTATTTGAAAATCAACTACAAGTAAAGCTCAATTACAAAACTTTTATCAATTGACACTCTTACTTGACTAGATAAATGACCCATTTGTCTTCTACTACAGAAGCAGCCAAAACCTCTGACGATCTTCAAATATTGACTTTTTTCCTGAAACTCCAGTAGCCGAAACACAACCAATCAAATCTCCAACATGGAGTATGATCACACTCTTTGAGAAAAACAATACGAAAATTCTATAAGGAATTTTATCACAAAAATATGTACTGGAAAGTGCTCTAAAAAATATCTAGATCTGAATCTCTACAGATCCTAACCAGGTAGGATTCCTTGAACAAACAATCTGGAAGGAGTTTTAGTTTCAGTAGAACTCTACTAACGGGGCGATTATGCGCGAAGACGTCTCTTGACGAAATACTGACACCCACGACAACTCTTCAATGCAGCTTCTGATTTCAATTCAATCTTTTGTTCTAGATAAGTGCAGATCCTTATAGACTCGATTTTCACACTTATGACTTATCTAAACAACCTCTAATATTTTCTAGATAAATTAAATATTGTTATAGACAAAGTCGATAAATAATTTACATTCATCCAAAATTACAAACTTAATGATAGGATAAACTCTATCATTTTAGTTACTTCATCATATCCAAACTTATCAATTTAGTCATCGAGTTCTAGCCAAACTTTTGCATCTACAATATTTGTTGTACCTAATCTGTTAAGGGCTGGTTTGGTTACACAAAACTAAACAATCTCATCTTATGATCTCATCTCATCACATCTTGTATAATTATTATAATTTTTTCAAACTTCTACACAAAATATAATAAATAATTCAATTTTTTCAAATCTCAAAATAAAAATTATATTAGAAAATTACATTATAATAATATTTTATTCAACTTTAAACAAAACATCTCATTTTATCTCATCTCAATTGCGTAACCAAAGAAGGCTAAGAAAACATGGAATTAACTGGCCTGAATCCATTTACTTCCATCTTTCTTTTTTATTATTAATATATCATTCGCTGAGATAATATTATAAAAAAATAAAAATAAAAAAAGAAGAAGAAGAAGAATGAGCAAAGATGAAGAATGGGTACCAATTGCAACCAGAAACAAAAATTAGGTGAAGGCATTGAAGAATAAAATGGAAGCTAAGCCATAAAAAAAAAGTGGGTAGATGGAACAAATTTATAACGTGGATGACATTCGGCATGCAGAGGGTGCCCACATTGGGAAGGTTTTGAAAGAGACATAAGATTTTATAACATGGTGACAGATTTCCATGGACCTGCATGGTCCAGGTTTAGGGCATCCCATTCCATGCATATTGTTATTCAAATTGGTTGTGTCATTTTGTCTTCAAGTTCAAGTTGAACCTGACCACCACAAGGTTGTGTCATCTGTCTCGTACTTGGCTTTTTTAAGATCATCACAGCAGATAAAGTCAAACTCCGAAGAGAATTTGAGGAAGAAAAAAAGAGAAATGATAAAGCAACTACTACTTTACAATTTTTTTACAACTTCTCAATAAATAATATTTTTTAAAATATTTATTTTAATTTTAATTTTAACTTGATGTGTTTAAAATTAAAAAATATATATATATTTTATTAATAAGTTGTAAATAAAGAGTAGTGAGGTTGGAAGACTATCAGTGCTCGCAAAAAAATGGGTTAAAATCAGGACCGCTCTTTCCCTAAATATAAGTAGTAGAAAGAGATCTAATATGCCGAATACAGTTGATGTATTGCAGTTTCAGTTGTTTTTCAAATAAAAAAATCACTTGAAATAATTAATAGCTGATGTGATTGAAAATGAAAAAAATTTAAAATGAAGACAAATATTACTCTTTCAAGTTATAATAAAATGCCAGATTTAGGATCGGCTCCATGTAATTAGTCATGGAGAAAAGATGAAAAAAGACCAAGATTTTTTTATTTATTTTCATTTTTCTGTTATATAATGAAATGACGTTATATATTTATATATATATATATATGTATGTATATAGCAACACAGCAAAGTTGTAGCTTTATAGTGAAAGATTCTCGAAAACTCGAGTGAGATATGAAGATATGCCATTGAGAATACTTTAAAAAGGAGTTGCTGGACACTCATCATGAATTGAAACCATGCTTGCTTGCCTAACATTAAAAATATTATTATAAAATCTATCTTTCTGTTTAAAAAATTTGTTGAAAATAATAGTACTCATCATTTTAATTCTTATCATTTTTTCATCATTCTATGATATATATATATATATGATATTAGATAATTGAAGATTATTAATTATATTTCACTTGTGAACTTATTATCTAATGTCACATTATGAGATGATGAGAAAATAGATGATGAATAAATTTTTCTTTGCTGAAACATTGATTTAGGGCGGTCGGAGTCTTAAATAGTCTTAAAAACTCTTTAATAGAAAATTAAGTTGTTTGAGTGTTACATATTAAAATACTTTTAATCTCAAATAAGTTAAAAATTATTTTTTAAGAAATTTGATGTTTTTCCTCAAACGTGTTTTTTCGGATAATGTGAAATGTAATTTAAATTTTAAATAGACTGTTAATGGACGAAAATACCCATACAACTCTCAAATAATTATAACTTTTAAACTTTCAATGATATAATCATAATTTTTAAAAATCTAGATAATTTTCATTTCTAGTTTAGAAAAAACTTTTTTAATTTTTTTTTAAACAAACGTAACGTGCTTGAAAGTATTTTAAATATATAATTATTAAACAGTAAATAAATTTTTGACTATAAAGTTTATTACGTAAGTTATAAGTAATAAAATCTAAATTATAAGTTATATTTCCACCATAATTCCAAATATCCACTAACGACTCTTCTAGAAAAATAAATAAATAAAATTCAAGGAAAAAGAGTCTCCCTATTGCTCTGATCTTTCTCCATCGAAAGTACCAAACAATAAAAAGAAAGAATAAAAAAACCAGATTCTTGGTATCCGAATGAGAATTATTCTAGGGCAAAAGAACTGGCAGTATCTTCTTTTGCTAACTTTACCAATATAAAATAGTACTGTTTTTCTTCATTTCAGACGAGAACCAGTTCCTTTTCAGGTCCAAAGATTCAAAGGAATTTTGAGTTTTTATCCCCACTTTAAAAAGTAATACCTTTCAGTTTTTTTTTTTTGAAAAATTAATCTTAGCCAGTTAGACTATCCCCTATTTACAATATAATCACTCAAAGAGTTGTCACTTGATATATTAATTTGAAACTAAAATTTTAATTTGCACTTAAAACTGTATCATGATTTAATGTAACAACTTTATGTCTCGTTTATTTTTACAGATGAGATGAGTTGAGATAAAAGTTGAAAGTTAAATAAAATATTATTAGAATATATTTTTTTCATATTATTTTTGTTTTGTAATTTGAAACAACTGAATTATTTATTTTATTTTATATAAAAATTTTAAAAAATTATAATAATTAAATAAGAATGAATGAAATGAAAATAATTATAAAAACAAACGAGTTTGAAGTATTTCGAAACTGAACATTAAAAAGTGATAGTAGATGGAAGGGATTTTCAAAGTGATACAATTCTTTTACATCCTCCCCTGGGGTACGTACTGCTTTTATAAGAAGCCAGTCACAAAGTTGTGCCTGCCAGCGTTACTTTTTGGATGAGTGCTTTTGTAATTTAGCAAGTAGATCAAGCTGCCTGATGCAAATTGTCAATACCCTAAAACAGGGGACTCCTACGGGGCCCTTGTGTTGGCCACGTTGTACGGGTCACAGTCTTGCAATATTGCAAAGCATGAAAAGTCATCATCCCCCACATATAATGATCCATCCGTTTGTGTAAGATACAAAATACCAAGGATAAATACGCTTTTGCATCTTAAAATCATTAAAGGTTTTGCATTATACACCAAAATTATTAAAAAAATTGACTTCTAGTACCACCTATGCATCTTCAATTATGACAAATGAGATAGAATTAAAAATACATCTCAAAAAAAGAAGAAGATAGAATTAAAAATAGGTCTCGTGACTCGCGATGGTCAAATATTAATGGAAGATGCGTAGTGTCAATTTTTAATAGTTTAACTTTTTTAAATTTTTACATAAAATATAATAAACAGTTCAATTTTTTTAAATTTTAAAATAATAATAATATTAAAAAATAATATTTTAACAATATTTTTTTCAACCTTCATATTTCATTTAAAACTATTTCATCTCATTTCTGAATCTAAACCAGCCATGTCATCTTGTAGAGAGTATGAAATATGATAATATGGTACGTAGAGCATAGGATTGGTGTTATGCATAATGTAAATTATGGATCGTATTATATATGAATGTTAGTTGGCATGCTTAGTGGACAAGACATATATGGATGAATACAGAGGCACACTGAATTATACAAATCCACGTTGTACATATTGAGTGAGTGCCAAGAAAAGCTACTCACATCATATGATCTATGCTATATCTTAAAAGGAAATCCTCAAATTAGAAGACGCTAAAATAATAGAATTAGAAAAATTCTATTTGTATTACACTTCACATGTTTTTATTATTCGCCTTTAAAGTAATAGAATTAGAAAAATTCTATTTGTAACTCAATGCATAAAGCACACCTTACTGAGATGAGATGAGATGAGATTAAAGTTGAAAAGTTGAATAAAATATTGTTAGAATATATTTTTTAATATTATATTTTTTTTAGAATTTGAAAAAGTTGAATTATTTATTTTATTTTGTAGGGAGATTTGAAAAAGTTGTAATGATGGGATGGAAGGTTTTCAAAATTTTCAAAATTTTGGATTTTGGTTTTAAAAACAAACAAGACAAATCTCCTACAAATTTCAAGTATTGCAATGTCAATAGCATGGAGAGTGTACTTTACACACTGACTTAGGAGTTGTTAGAATTGAGAAATACTCTCAATCTATCTTTTCTCATCATTACAACTTTTTCAAATTTTTACATAAAATATAATAAACAATTCAACTTTTTCAAATTCAAAAATAATAATAATATTAAAAAATAATATTCTATCAATATTTTATTTAACTTTTAATTTTCATCTAAAACTATCTCATCTCACTATCTAAACAGCTCCTTAAAGTAGAAGAACTCAAATCTTTTGAAAAATGATCCCCTCCCTTGTCTAGTCTTGCTAGAGAAGCATACTTTAGTTTTTATTTTTTGTAATGATAATTCTCCAGCGTCCTAGGGTATTTCATGAGGTGGATTTCACAATCTCAAGAATTATTTTTTTCAAATTAATATATTAATAATTAGATTTATATAAATATTTTAAATCCTATGAAATACATAATTATAATTGCTTGAGATTTGGAGGAATGATGATTAGTCAAATGCTACTCTTCTAAAAGAGAAATGCGACTTTTCTCCTATATCTTATCATCTCCAATCACCCTGCATGTTGATATGGCCCATTTCAAGTAGTTAGTTAAATGACAATCATTTAAAATATGAGACTGTAATCGAAGATGATAAAATTTAAGATGTAAAAAGAGTATTACTCATTCTGAAATAGCTTGTGTCGAGATAAATTTAATGAATAAATTAAGAAAAATTTTTGAGAGAAGTCATTGTTGACAACAGTTACTTTTACACACAATGTGATTTTATCCAGACCGTCCATATCTTAAAGTTGAAATTATGAGAGGAAAAATGAGAGGAGGAGAAGAAGCCACATAGTGAGTGTAAAGTATGTACTACTATAGTGACTTCTCTCTAACATTACTCATAAACTAATGCTAGGTGCTAAAAAAACAGGAAGTTATATTTATATATATATATATAATATAATATATAATATGTTTCAAACAATAATTGTATTTTGTCGAATTATTAGCACTTTCATTAATTATGTTCTTGGCCCATATGAAACGAAATCCTGATTCAGCTAATGCATCCACCTAATAATGCAAATATTTTTACAATTTAGAATATTATGTTGGGAACTATATTCTGATTGAGTATAATAGAAATTACAAGGACTATGAGTTTGATAGTGGGCACTAGGTCTTGGGGTATGTGTCGAATTCGCAACGGAAAACGATGAGGATTATTGGTGACTTATTAGCTCATGAACCATTGATGCTCTCATTGGCCAGGGGCCAGACTATGGCTCAAGTTTGACTCGTAGGGAGCGCATGCAGTTCTCGTTGTTAGGTCCCTTCTGTTTGGTTGTCCAGCGGATTTGGTGGGTCACCCCCTCCAACTCTTTTTTGCAAAGAAGAAAAAAAAGAAATCACAAAGACTATCTATTCAGTCGTTCCATTTTTGAAATGATGCTGTGAAACTTCATGATTACTATCATTTATCCACCAATTTAAAACATAAGTTCATGCAACTCTAATAAGAAGTAACTAGGAACAGCCACCAGTCATTTTTCTTTTTCTTTTTCATTCAGATGAGCAGATCTTGGCTATACACTTGTTAAATCTCTTGTATTGAACTCTTCAGGCTATTCTCATCAGCAGTTCAGTCCCATTGCCTTTCAGCCTCTTTTAGGCTTACCTTTATTCTACATCATTTTCTTTAGAATTATTTGCAGATCAACAACAATAACAATATTAATGATAATAAACACAATATTGATAGCAATTATAGCAATACAAACCTAAGGTTGCTCATATTCATTTCTGAGGTACGCAGAATAATGTAACAGGTTGGGCTTTATTTGTGAGAATTTATTCAATTAATTTGGCATCCATTTTTGGCCCACAGACATAAATGGACACTATTGAGAAAATGGGTCATCATTAACTTAATCAGAATGTTGGAGTCATTGATAAAGTCATCAATAATGGCCATAGGAGAGAAATTGCAGGCTCGGTTGGGGTTTTGGGCGAACAAATAATAGCTCTCCATCTATACCGATTTCACTAGTACCGTTCCCGGACCCGTGATAACCGGGTCGGAAATATTGGTTCAGGTTGGGTTAAAGGTGTAACCGATCTAGTTCAATTTGATTTTAGACATATTTTATAACCGAATCGGTATATACCTGTTTTGAGATTTGAAGAACCAATACCGTACTGATTACACCTCTAAACCGATACTTTCGGTTTTATAGGTTCCGGTTCAGTTCGATCTGATTTTTCAGTATATTATATAGTATATATAATATATATTATAGTGTATAATATTATAGTAATAATATGTTGTAGTATATTATAATATATATCTTAATTGTATTATAGACTATAGTAATATATAATTATATATTATAGAGCATTGCTATGTACAATTGGTATGCGTAACCGTTGTGTAACCAATGATGTCAGCATCTGTAAAAAACTAAAACAAAATTGAAAAGTCGACAGTTCGAGTCCAAAATTCACATCAAAAAAAAAAAAAAAAACTCTCAGACTCCAATATGTTGTCCCACACATCCCTCTCTAGGACGTACTTTCTCAAAGCACCTTTGGCCTCCTCCAAAGCGTACATCACCTTCTCATCCAAGGCTGCTACTGGTTCTCTCCAACCTGCTAGCATGCCTTTTAGCATCTCCTCCCAAGCATCCTTTTCCACATCGTAAACTATCCCTTCTTTTGCAGCATCGACTCTCACGTTCACCATACAAAGTTTTCCTCTCCACCCGATCACATTTATTGCTTCTCTGCTGAATCTCCCATCTTTAAGCCCGCTCTTTCTTTCCCACATCCAATCAAAATTGTCTTGTTTCCTATCGTTTTTATCTTGTAAATGCAGGTCCCCATTTTTTTTTTAATGGGGTTTCTTTATTTTCTGGTTCTTAATCTTGAACCAAGGTCATTGGTGTTCTTCAGTGGGAAGACAAAGGGAGCAATTCTTCGAGAGGGAGGGTAGAAATGATGGAACATAGTCGTTTGGAACTTTGGTGTATATGAAATGCACAGTTCTGTTTTTCTATGTGGATGCTGGTTGCGCAGGGGTTCTCCCACTCAGTTGCAACAAGAATTTTTGTATATAATATAGTGAAATATTATAGTATATTATAATATATAGTGATATAGTATAACTTCTAATATATAGTTGTTTATATAGTATTTTAAAATTTAAAATTATATTAATTAGTAATTTATCATATAATACAAAATTATTTTATATATAGTTATATATATTATATATAATACAAAAAATCATATAAAAAATATTTTATACAATTTAAAAAATTTAAAAATAGATATGAACGGACCGATTTTGACAAAAATATATATGAACCGGACCCGACCAAACCCACCAGTTTGGTTTACCATTTTTTTTTTTTTTTCACCCATGGGTCAGGCTTAAGTCGGTTTCTTCAATCGGGGCCTATCCATTGGACTTGAATCTGACCTTCTTTAGCAAGCCCACATAAAAAATCGAGGGTGATATTATAAAATGTCTCATAAAAATTATAGCTTGCTCAAGGATACCAGATTCCATCTTATTTATTCCAGTAAGCATGTGCAAAGCAATTGAACTCTACTACTATAGATCTGTCATCTGTGCGAGCTTGATGGATGACTTGATCATCAAGATACATGTTCCATGGCAGCATGTTTTCTTGCTGAAGTTTGTCTTTCTGATCAACTAGAGTCGCATGAGCAGAGCCCTGTCAGAAACATAAACCATGATCTTTATCTCGACACTTTGGCCCAGGTGCCAAAAAAATTATTGTAAACGAAAAGCAGCTGTTCTCCATATTTCCGCCTAACAAAAACACACAGCAACAACAAATCTGATGACAAGTTAACTTCCTCAGTATATCACATTTTTAAGTAGCCTTTTGTACCCTATGTGGCATAATATTATCCGGAAAGATAAGCTCTGGAGGTGTTTCAAGAACAACACCAAGCATTGAGTCATACTCCTCATCACGCCGAGCAAACTTCTTGCCCAGTACCTTCTCAAATTCGATCTCATCAAAGCTCTTTGCATTTTCAGCTGCATGAACCTGTGCCAAATTGGAATAATTTACGGCAGACTGGGAAATGAACGCCACCTCTTCTTCTGTGAGTTTCCGGAGGAACTTTGCTGGATTGCCTCCCCACACCTGCATTAACAATTTCAAAGCTCAAATATTTTAGTTTTCTTTTTCATATAAGTAAAATTAAAATTTATTAATAAAAAGAAGGTATAACCCAAGTAAACATGAAGCATATATAGAAAACGCCTACAACAACTAAGATAGGTTTACAAATTTTAAAATCTTTCATTAAAAAGAAAAGATAGAAATAGCATCATTAAAGTTTGTTGCCTGGGGCACTAGAGGTTGACCCTCCCTGACTTTGGGCTTAAAGTATACCTACTCACCCTCTTAAAAACACTAAGCTCAAACGCCACTGGGGTTATTCATTTGGCTAGACTTCCCATGTAAACTTCAATATAAGATTTCATGATCAGTGAATATTACTAGCAAAAAAAAAAACAAGAGAACAGGTTAAGTTTCAAGCAATGTAGACAAACCTCTCCACATGGGATCCTTGTGTTCTACCTTACAAGGGCTCCATCAGCAACCATGACATGTTTCTCAACATAAACCCCAAGCAAGGTGCTCCAAGCAGTGGAACTCTACCCTAGTGCAGCTGGTTTTTGAGCCAAGAGAAGCTTATATTGTCCTGAAAACCCCGACTAGCTCTCTAAACAGTAGGGACAGAATTATTTGGCAAGGCTCCAAAGATGGAAGCTTCTCAGTTAGAAGTGAGAAGAATTTGGCAGAAAAGGGTCAAGCCTTGGGCAGTGGTTCCTTCAGAGAAGCCTGGGAACAGATTTGGAAACTCAAAGTGTTTATACGGAGAGCTTGTCTCGAGGCCCTTCCTACCCAATCTAACCTGTTCAAAAAAAGAGTAGTAAAGCCTCCACTCTGTCCAATCTGCTGCAGGGAAGCAGAAAGTGTTGTTCATGCTATATGGAACTGTTAGTCTGCAAGGGATGTGTGGAGCCAGTGCTCTAAACGCTTACAGAAATGCTCTACCACCTCTCTCTCTATGCTGCAATTCTTTGAAGCCTTAACTAGGTCTATGGACAGCCAGGTTCTGCAAGAATTTGCTGTTGTAGCCAGGAAAATATGGTGGAGAAGAAACAAGTTTATCTTTAAGGAAGAATTTACTCATCCTAAGGAGCTGATTAAAGAGGCTAGAGGTTTACTCAACATGCTAGCTGAGGCTTGCAAGATTTGCACATCAGCAGAAGTATGGCAAGCCCCTCCTTCGAACTGAGTTAAGATAAACTGGGACAGTGCTGTTGACAAGGTGCAGGGTCTAGTTGGAGTTGGAGTGGCAGTGAGGGATAATGCAGGCCAGGTCTTTGCCACTATGAGGACTAGAAAAATTCTGTTCCCTGATCCTCTTCTTGTTGAAGCTCTTGGTGCACTACAAGCAGTTCAATTTGGATTGGATATAGGACTATCACAGGTCATCTTCAAGGGGGACTCTTTGCAAGTTATAACTGCTCTCAAAAGTGATAAGGAAGGCTGGAATTGTGCTAGCATGTTTGTTGGTGAAGCTAAACATATGATTAAAAATTTTGCTAAGTGGGATGTTTCTCATGTAAGGAGAAATGGTAACTCAATGGCTCACTTGCTAGCAAAAGATGCTCTCTCCATTTCTGATTTGATTGTAACAGTGGAGGACATTCCTTCAAGTATCTCTCCGTTGGTAATAAAAAAGAAAGAATTTCTGGATCTCACTAGTGGCACATGCAGTCCTTTGTACGCACCTACAACAGTCGCTCTAACAATAACAAGCACTCTGGGGAACATTAAAAGTTATCATGAGAAAGCATGCTACAATTTTATGAATCTATAAATGCATATAGTAATATCTTTTTTTCATCAGTAAACCATAATACATAAAGCAATATACAACACTCATACTTTACTATCTAACACTACTTGGAACACCCCGCTTAATTAACCATTATGATTAACCATTAAACGCCTTTAGATTAAGCTTATGATTTTGTATTTTAAATATTTTTATTATAATTTTATTATTGCTATTATTATTATATTATTATTTTTGATTATTTTATTTATTTACTTCAATATTGATAGTAGATTTATTTAGACCATGGCACTTAGGGTTATTAATTATTAAGCTCAAAGGATTAAAAGAGTAAGCTCATTAGTAATTCTAGTAAGGCCTCTAGAACCTTAGGACATTTATGGGTCAAGCAGGGGTGGAACTAGGATTTGGTGATTGGGGGGCGATTATCAAAATGTGTCGTATGTAGGGATAAATAGTAACCGACATTTAAGATAGGAAAGTGTGTCACCGATATTTAACATTAACCATATAAGGTTGTTATCTAGGGACAAACTAAATTATTAAAGCCACACATCTAAACCTCTCACTTGAGCTCCATCGGACTCAAGTGAAAGATAAAAATTAAGATAGAAATAGCCATGTAAGGATTTTTGAAGCAAATGATAAAAATTAAGTAAACAAAGATAAATTTTTTTGTTAAATCTAAGATTAAATATTGTAAAGTCTCTATAATATAGATAGAAATAGCTATGCGAGATTTGTTGCATTCACTCCTAATTGTTAACTCGATGGTAGTATATATGTACTTACTAACAAAACTAACCCAAAACTAACCCAAAAGAAAAGTGTAAATAAATAGGAAAAATGAGGTTGTATATTTACCAAATAGCTTATAAAAAGAGATCAAGATATTTTATTACCTGTTATGAGATGTAAAAAAAAAAAATTGAGAATGTGAGATTTTATTAATGACAAAAAAGTAGGTGTAATTATGAAAAAATTATTAAAAAAATTAAAAGAAACCTAGACAATTAAGTACTAAATGAGATTTTTTAAAATGTTTGGGGGGGCAAATTATCTTTATATTAAGATATCTTTGAAAAAATCATATAGTAAAACATATTTTTGAAAATTTTGGGGGGGCTAGCCACCAATGTGGTTCCGCGCCTGGGGCCAAGCTTTAGAAACCTTAAACCAAGCCTCTTAGAAATTCAAGACTTGGTAGAATAGCCTTATTTGTACAGGCGAAACACATTTGCGGAGAGTAAATTGTACCATATTGACATGGTTATAATGTACCAAACATCCAGTTAATGAATGATTTATATGAAAAAAAATGAGTGTTATGTACTACGATAGTTTGGATAATATGGTATTCTTATCTTATCATAAAGCTTCGTATTATTAAAATTGCTTGTAAAATTCGAATTATGCCAAATAAAAAATGACACAAATGACAAGTAGCAAATGCCACACCGGCCATGGAGACTTCGCTGAGGGTTGTATTTCAGACAAACTGATCAAGGTATTCATCCACAGTAGTGTATTTCACCTCTGGATAAAGCTCAGAAGCCTCAACACCAAAAGATGCGTCAATCTCAAAGTTTGTAGCATCTCCTTTCACAAACGCTGCTTGACTGAGAGATAGAATTAAGTTCAAGGGGATGGGAGATTCTGCAGGAAAACCAAAACCAAGTAATCAAAACAACACGGACTTCACTGAAATTATCTTTGCATTCTTCAGCAGAGGAATGGGAACAGCTCTACTCATGGGAAAAATTTTAAAAACGATCCAGAAGCACACAGTATACAACAACCAGTCAAATTTGCTATAACTCACCCTTGATTTTCTCAAGAAGTTGATCCTCCAGAACATGAATCTTCTCCAGGGTCTTGCCGATCTTCTTCTCCCACAGGGAGACAATCTCATTCAAGGACAAAATATTTGCAGGGGGTCTCATGTACAGGATCTTGTTCAAGGTTCTCGGATCATCCACTGCTTTTATAGTGTAGGTAGCAATATGTTCTTCCTTGACAAAAATTGCTGTAACATAGTTCAAAATATCAATCACTTGATCTTCAGCAACTGAAGTAGCTGATCTAGCTAGCCTACTTACATACATTTACCAATAAAGAAAGTAATTTTGGTGGTAAAGATGAATGAATTTTATGCTGATACCTTTGGGATTTCCGTCTCCAGTTATTACTACTTTGTCTCTAGGAGGAATTGTGGCACCTTTCTGTCCAAAGTTAGGCAAAAAACACCCAGCAAAGCCATTGGATACTATGTAGGTATGTGGAACTCCTTCAGCCTCAATTGATCTCCGGATGTTAGCCTTGGACTTGTAAAGGCTTGCAGCTGGCTCAACTGCAAGGACACGATCCACATCCGTTCCAAACTCTGATGGGAGGAATCTCTGAAACCTGCCCATATTTCATTCTCCAAGTTCTTATCATCATTCATTCGATTTCAAGAATTACAATAAAAAAGCCAAAGGAGAATATTGAGAATTTGTTTCGGAAGATGGCTTGCCTTGATATTCCCAGCTTCTTTGATGGCAGCAATTATCTTCACTTGATCAGCCAGCTGTTGTTTCCCAACTGCATAGATCACTCTATCGACTTGCTTGATTGCCTTCACCAAGCTCACATGATGATAGATGCCTCCCTGAGAAAAAGAACCACAACTTTTAACATCAAAATACTGCAAAAAGGAGAA
This sequence comes from Pterocarya stenoptera, assembly GCA_003123785.1. NCBI lineage: Eukaryota > Viridiplantae > Streptophyta > Magnoliopsida > Fagales > Juglandaceae > Pterocarya > Pterocarya stenoptera. The sequence goes on from QEOT01005012.1 coordinate 54,963, forward strand.
GGGAGATTGTATTGTTCTTTTTCTCTCTACCCAACCGTCGGCAACCTTCCATTTCCTCCGCCCAGAGGTGGGTTGGAGTTTCGGCTCCTCCCTCCCTCTTCCTGTCCGGCTAACGCCGGAGCTGTCCATAGACTTTTTTTTTTCCCTTTTTTCGTCGTTTTCTACGTAGCACCAAGATGCGCTGATCTACTGCCTACCGGCCACCTACAACCACCATGCGCCCACCAGTGTACTCTCTAGCCGCCGATCTGTCAGACGGTCAAAGAAAATTGCTCAAAAGAGCGACGTGTGAGTCTCATGCTCGGTTCATACTGCACGTGAGTTTTACGCACCGCCAAGCCAGAGAAAGCCTACCGCCGTCATGCGTCATGGCACCATTGGGATCAATGACTTTGATCTCTCACATCCAACCACCATTTTATTTCCTAGAGTGGCGCGTGGATTCATACGCCACCACAGACAGTGAAGGTCCTATGTCGGCGTATCAACGCATCCTCCAGTTGCTGCGTTCTTATGTTCCATCTTTCCCTAACCAAGGATCAAGTGAAAGTAGACGTGAAAGTCTCTTCCAGCCAGTCCAAACCAACAAGATGCAACATACAACCCTTCACTAAGGCTTCTAGCAGTAGTATTACAGTTTGTTTATTAGACTATATTAAAACTGCTCCAAGCTGCTTCCCCTTGTGGGAAATGGGTGTGAGCCAAACTTTTGGCTCTAGATTCAATTTTTTTTTCATGATGTATCTGTTGGTTTTGGGAAGACTATAGGGGACTCCCACCCCTTTAGAACTTGTATCCTATAAATGTTTATCTATGAATATTTTACTTGTTGAGTGTAAATGTAAAAGTGGTTGGCTATTTCTATAAAAAAAAAAGGTGGTTAGCTATGATTAGATGACTAGGACGATAAAGATTTATTTAAGTTGGGAGATTGGATAAATGTAAATATTTTATCTTTATCTAAGAACATTTAATTTGAATTAAGCGGTTATTAGATAATATATTAGGCAAGTCATGAGAGCGTGTGTCCGAAGTTCAAGGAGTCAGGAATTATCTAGTTGAATGGAAACTATATAAGATGAGAAGACTCAGCGCCAAGTGTCAATAGACGCATCAGCAAACTCGTTCCCAATAGAGTCCTCCCGTCAGCAGATTCCTACTGCACCTGAAATTCCTAACAGACTCAGTTTATCAGTAAATCCTACTGCAGATCAAATACTGGGCAGATTATTTAATTGAGGATTTCGGCTGAGGGTTGCATCTTTTGATCAGTTAATTTTGAGAGAGCTTGGAGATCTAAGAGAGATCCAAGAGGTTGAGTGTGAGAAAATTCTTGTGAAGAATTTTCTAGTGTTTTTCTCTTTCTCTTTTTGAGTGCATGCTTACTTCGTGTCGGAGTGGAAGTGATCAAGTTCAGCTATTGGAGTTTCAGGAGGGAAGTCAATAGTTTGAAGATCGCCAGAGGTTGTGGCTACTTCTGAGGTAGAAGACAAATGGGTCGTTTGTCTGGTCAAGTAAGAGAGTCAAGTTACAAAGGTTTTGTAATTGTGATTTACTTGTAATTGATTTTTAAATAATAAGATTGACTTTTCTGGATTTGGCTACCTCGTAGGATTTTACCTTTGAAGAGTTCTCCAAAGGGTTTCTCTTCGTAACCAAAATTGGTGTTACGCACTTCGTTTATTTTATATATTTGATTGTTTATCAAATAATTGCATAATTGAAGACTAACCAATTTGTTGAGTGAATTAGTAGATATTTCCGCTGCGTTTCAGGAGTACTTGGTAATTTCACCGAGGAAAAAAAAATATTGCAAAAAGATTCTCCNGGACGATAAAGATTTATTTAAGTTGGGAGATTGGATAAATGTAAATATTTTATCTTTATCTAAGAACATTTAATTTGAATTAAGCGGTTATTAGATAATATATTAGACAAGTCATGAGAGCGTGTGTCCGAAGTTCAAGGAGTCAGGAATTATCTAGTTGAAGGTTTTGCCTGAATTTGAGTTGGTTCAAGTAGAGAGAAATAAACAAAAGTGGGTCCACTTGAGGTCCTCAAGTTCTTCTCAAATTCGGGCAAGAACTTGAGGTGACATTGATCCGAAAATACTAAACCAAAGTAATAAAAACACAACGGAAGAAGTTGAAAACATATGTAGAGAAGTGTCACTCCCGAGCTCTAGAAGATCTCAAGGACTTTGGACTTTTCAGAACTAGAAGCTGTGCTCTCTCTGACCAATGCAAAAGTTGAATGTTGTAAGGGTCCAAAATGTTGAAGGATATGCACAGCAATAAGCAAGAGTGTTGAAGGCTCGGGAACAAGGTTCACAGACAGCAGCGGTAATGAGTATCAGAAGGTAGTTTTGTTAGTTGAAGAATTGATCATACGGTATGTCGTGGGGAAATTGTAGTATTGCTTGTCGTTTTGGTTTAATATAGAATGCTTAACGGTGTCGTTGCATTAAGCTGAAGTCTGTAAGGTAGCATGAAACGGTGCCGTTCCATTAAGTGTCAACTATAAAAACAGTAGCAACGGAAATAACAAGAAAGTTGTTCAAACAAACTTTCCCTCGCTCTTCTCTCAGTTTCTATCTTCTCTCTCTCGACATTCTCTTCTGAAGTTCTTTCTCTATATTTCTGGTTAACCCTAGTTCAGTGAAGGGGCACATTACAGTTGGTATCAGTAGTCATGGCTGANGATGATCCAATGGAGGCATTGACCCGATTGAAGCAGTTGAGTACAGTAGCTGCCTATAAGACAGAATTTGATTTAATTTCTAATAGGCTTAAAGGAATTTCTGAGAAGAATAAACTCAGTTGTTTTATAAGTGGCTTGAAAGATGAAGTGAGGTTTACTGTGAAGATGTTTAATCCAAGGAACTTAAATGATGCATTTGGATTGGCCAAGATCCAAGAACAGAATATTTGGAGTACGAGGAAGAGTTGGAAGACAACCTCCTATGATTCCGGGGCCAATTTACAGAGAGCAGTGCAAGCTCCTTCTATTTTGGGAGCACCTCCCCGGAATTTTCAAACTACTTCAAAAATGCCTTTCCAGAAAATTTCAGAAACTCAGATGCAAGATAGAAGGAAGAAATGCCTCTGTTATTTCTGTGATGAGAAGTATTATCCAGGCCATAAATGTACAAAACCAAGAGTGTACGTTTTGGAGGGTATGGATTTATCTCAAATAGAGTCATGTGAACCAGAGGAAGAAGCTGAGCCACTACAAGAAGATGATAGTCACCAGATGATAGGAGCTGCTGGTGTTGCTTCCATTTCAGTTCAGGCTTTGGTGGGATCACCAAGCCCAAAAACTATGAGAGTTCTTGGCCATATCATGAAGAGAAGAGTAACTATTTTGATCGACAGTGGTAGTACCCATAATTTTGTGGATTCTGTAGTGGCAAGTAAATGTGGACTTCACATACAGAAATCTGATCCTATGCTGGTTCGAATTGCAAATGGTGATATGATTGCTAGCGATGGGAAATATAGTAATGTGCCCTTACATATACAAGGTACTACCTTTGTATCAGATTTGCTTACTTTAAATTTGGGGGGTTGTGATATAGTGTTGGGAGTACAGTGGCTACTATCATTGGGGCCTATCCTTTGGGATTTTGGCAAACTGCTTATGCAATTTACTTACAAAGGGGTCTTGACATGCTTAAGAGCATTGACTTCTACTTCTAGCAACCTTGTTGATGAGGTTGAAGTTGCTAAACTGTCTTCAATACAGAGCAAGGGTCTATTTGTACAAATAGTTGCAGTGCAGTCCCACGAAGTGTTGCATGATGTACCTCATGATATCTTGAATCTGTTAGACAAATTTCAGACAGTTTTTGATGAGCCTCGAGGTTTACCTCCACCAAGATCTCATGATCATCAAATACTTTTGAAAACAGATTCAACACCAGTGAGTGTCAGGCCATATAGATATCCATTTTATCAAAAGTCAGAAATTGAAAAAATAGTCCAAGAGTTGCTGCAATCTGGTGTCATTAGGCCAAGTCAGTCACCATTTTCTTCACCAGTTCTCTTGGTGCGAAAGGGGGATGGATCTTGGCAGATGTGTATTGATTATAGGGTGCTTAATGAGGCCACAATCAAAGATAAATACCCTATACCTGTGGTGGATGAATTACTTGATGAACTCTTTGGAGCAGCTGTTTTTTCTAAGCTTGATTTAAGGTCGGGCTATCATCAGAGTCGCATGAAGGAGGATGATATCTCCAAAACAGCGTTTCGAACACATGAGGGTCATTACGAGTTTCTTGTCATGCCCTTTGGACTCACTAATGCACCATCCACATTCCAAGGTCTTATGAATGATGTATTTAGACCATTTTTACGAAACTTTGTCATTGTTTTCTTTGATGACATATTGGTCTATAGTGAGGATTTACCATCCCATTTAAAGCATTTAGCTACTGTCTTGAGTATTTTACAGGATCATCGGTTGTTTGCAAAGAGATCTAAGTGTCACTTTGCTTGTCTTGAGATTGAATACTTGGGGCATCTCATTTCCAAGGAAGGGGTCAAGGCAGATCAGAAAAAGATTGAGTCAATGCTTAAGTGGCCAGTTCCTAAATCTATTAAAGCATTGAGAGGGTTTTTGGGGCTTACGGGTTACTACAGGAAGTTCATTCGAGATTATGGCATTATAGCTGCCCCATTAACAGCCTTGTTGAAGAAAGAAGCTTATAAATGGTCTGAGGAAGCAACTACAGCCTTTGAAGAGCTGAAGAAAGCTGTGACCCAGCCTCCTGTCTTAGCCCTGCCAGATTTTTCTAAAGTGTTTGTAATTGAATGTGACGCATGTGCTAGTGGTGTGGGAGCTGTGTTGATGCAGGAGCAAAGGCCCTTGGCCTTCTTGAGCCAAGCTTTGAAGGGCAAGAACCTGCAATTGTAGACCTATGAAAAAGAATTTTTAGCTTTGGTCTTGGCAGTCAAGAAGTGGCGACCATATTTACTGGGTGGTTCATTTATCATCAGAACAGGTCATCATAACTTGAAATATTTGTTGGAACAGAAGATTGGAACTCCTGCTCAACAGAAGTGGCTTTCTAAGTTGCTTGGCTATGATTTTTCTATGGAGTACAAGAAAGGAGTAGAAAACAAGGTGGCTGATGCCTTATCCCGAAAAGATCATGAGGGAAATGTTCAATCTCTGACTGCCATATCTGTCCCAAGCCTGACTTGGTTAGAAGAGATTAAACGAGCATATGAGGAGAATCAGGTGGTACAACAGCAGTTTGTGCTTTTACAACAGGACCCTGCGAGTAACTCATCATTTTCTATTAAAGGAGGAGTTTTGTTTAAGAAAGGCAGGTTGTATATTCCTAATTGTCCTGATGTGAAAATTAGGATCTTGCATTTTGTTCATGCGAGTCCTGTTGCAGGTCACTCAGGCTTCCACAAGTCACTACAGAGAGCAAGATCTGATTTCTACTGGCCTGGTATGAAGGCTGAGATCAAGCAATTCATCAGGGAATGTGAAGTTTGTCAGAAAACAAGGTTGAACATGTTCACCCAGCTGGATTGCTTCAGCCCCTGCCAATTCCTCAAGCAGTTTGGACTGACATATCCATGGATTTTGTGGAAGGATTGCCTCTGTCTAAAGGCTACTCAGTTGTTATGGTGGTTGTGGATAGGCTTTCCAAATATGCTCATTTCTTACCCTTGAAACACCCTTTTACAGCAATTAAAGTAGCTTCACTTTTTCTAGATCATGTTTTAAGCTACATGGCATGCCAAAATCTATCGTATCCGATCGTGGCTCTACCTTCCTTAGTTCCTTTTGGAAGGAATTCTTCAAGTTGCAGGGTGTGAATTTAGCTTACTCTTCCGCATACCATCCTCAAAGTGATGGTCAAACTGAAGCTGTAAACAAGTGTTCGGAGCAGTTTTTGAGATGCTTTTCAGGTGATAAACCAAGGCATTGGTCTGAGTGGTTGGCTTTGGCTGAGTGGTGGTATAATACCACTTTCCATACTTCCACTAAGCTCACTCCCTATGAGGCAGTTTATGGTGTACCACCCACCCCTTTGTGAGAATATGTTCCAGGCCTCACATCTAATCAGGTTGTGGAAGACTTGTTGAGGTCTCGGGAACAGATATTGGATATCTTAAAGACTAATATGCTGTTAGCACAAGAGAGGATGAAATTTCAGTATGATAAGCACCATACTGAGCGGACTTTTGTTGTTGGAGATTGGGTTATTTTAAGGCTTCAGCCTTATAGACAGCAGTCAGTAGCAAGGAGGAGAAATATGAAGTTGTCACCTAGATTTTTTGGTCCCTTTCAGATCTTGGAGAGGATTGGTCAGGTGGCTTATAGGTTGGAGTTACCTCCACAATCACAGCTACATCCTGTTTTCCACGTCTCGTGTTTAAAGAAGAAAGTGGGACCTCATATATCTCCTTTGACAACATTGCCACCTGTGGATGTTCAAGGAGAGCTCACACCTGAACCTCTGCTCATTCTGCAACGCCGTAGTAGGAAGGTGAACAACAGAGTAATGGTCGAGGCCTTAGTTCAATGGGAGGGTACTAATGCTTCCCAAGCTACTTGGGAACCCTATTGGCAATTAAGGCTGAAGTTTCCTCACCTTGTGGGCAAGGTGCTTTGAAGGAGAGGGGTATGTAAGGGTCCAAAATGTTGAAGGATATGCACAGCAATAAGCAAGAGTGTTGAAGGCTCGGGAACAAGGTTCACAGACAGCAGCGGTAATGAGTATCAGAAGGTAGTTTTGTTAGTTGAAGAATTGATCATACGGTATGTCGTGGGGAAATTGTAGTATTGCTTGTCGTTTTGGTTTAATATAGAATGCTTAACGGTGTCGTTGCATTAAGCTGAAATCTGTAAGGTAGCATGAAACGGTGCCGTTCCATTAAGTGTCAACTATAAAAACAGTAGCAACGGAAATAACAAGAAAGTTGTTCAAACAAACTTTCCCTCGCTCTTCTCTCAGTTTCTATCTTCTCTCTCTCGACATTCTCTTCTGAAGTTCTTTCTCTATATTACTGGTTAACCCTAGTTCAGTGAAGGGGCACATTACAG